>JAPMOQ010004434.1:3153945-3216444 GCA_026543055.1 Argiope trifasciata | reverse complement strand
ATATCCTTATATCCAATTTATTAAATATGAGAAAATTTCTTTTGGAAGTATTTAATATTCTGTATTGTGTATAAGCTAAATACTAAATTACACGAAGATGGTATTTCACGTGACGGCTTAGATTTAATTATGTTCTGCATATACCATTCTGCAATTTTTTGATTTAATTATGTCCGTTATTAAAATACATAGTTTTAGAAGGCGGCTTATTTGGATTATTATCCATTCAATATTAACAACAAAATTATCTCCTCAACTTTATATGGAAAATGGAATATGGAACACAGAACTTTATATGGAACAACTTTATATCAACTTTATATGGAACACAGAACTTTATATGGAACAACTTTATATCAACTTTATATGGAACACAGAAAAATGGAATATGTTGATAAATGATTTGAACAATAAACAAAATTTTGTGACTAAGCATAAAAATGAATTAAATTAAAAATATATTAAGTCAATGAAAATATTATTTTTCTTATGGAAGACTGAAATTCGAACTTCATATATGCATTATATGCAACTCTTCCTTTTCTGGTTCTCATAGCACAATCAACTTGACTTGTTAACTTATGTTCTAATTGATGTCAGTTTAATACCTTAAGTCACAAACGTGTTTTTCATCCTCAAGGCAAAACTTTGAAGGAATGTGTTGACTATTTTTTTTCTGATCGTTATTGAGTACATATAACTATAACTTATAAAAATAAGTTATTAGAGTTACGTTAATATTATGAAATTTAAATATCAATGAATTTGACTTCAACATGACTACCTTTTTCCTTTCAGTATATCAAGTTAAGATTTACAGAAAAATATATCACCTTAGAATTATTATGTCATTGAAAAATAAATGCATTTTCAACTTCACTGTAATTTCAATTGTCAAATAACTGATAAAATTAATTTCTTTCCCTCTAAAAATTCCTTTTCAGTAGAAACGTTTAGAAAGAAAAATTAAGTTTGTTTTTGTTGTTGGTGAAAACTGTACATGAATAAATATTATCGAAAATAAGGAGGACACAAACTCAATAAAAACGCAGTCATAGTAAAATGCTTATCATTTCCGGTGGAATATCAGTACTGTGCTTCATAATTATTTACAAAATATGAACTGCATTATCGCTTAAGTACTGGATAGATAATTAGAAAGATTTTATAACGCTCAGCGTCTGAATTCGAAGATAGTTTAAAAATTTGATGTGCCAATTTTGATATTTTCTTACAATTTCTATTTCGCTAGATTATCTCAGGATGTTACCTTATCATTTATTAAAAATTTGACACTCATATATCTATAGTGTAATGGCTCTTTAGATCTTATGCCGTCTAATGTCTTGAGAGATGTCCTTCTACTTTTTGCCAACTGGCATAACGGGCAATCAATCTTTTCGTTTTTTTAAAATGGGAAAGCCCCTTACGGCAATAAAATATAAATATGGCCATACTTCTTTTACCATTCAGTAAGGTTACAAGTCCTTGTTATAGAAAGCTTGGTTTTACTTGCTTTATTTTCCTGGCATTCCGACTTCGAAATATTAAAAGATGTTACCTCTGAAGTTGGAGGTGACTTCGGATGTGTTTTGTAAAGACCACTACTCAAAGTCGCTGTGAAGAGTCTTTGGTTTCCGTCGATTAGTTGAATATTTCGTCTCTGTCTGATGAATATCGCTCCTCCTTGATTCAGTTTGGGCACGGATATCAAGTTGTGTCTTATTTGGGAAGAATAAATAGCATTATTCGAAATCATTTGGATAGGGCAATTTTACAGTTCCTTTGCCTTCGGTTGGGCATGTAAATATATTTTGCCGTTTGCTAAATAAATGTGTTCAACCTAAGCAGATGGCTCAAATTTTATGAACTATTTTTTATCCGAACAGAAATGTATCGTAGCTGCACTATCTACTATCCATGCATTCGGTTTCGATTTTTCAGTTATAAACGTTTCAACAATGAAAGATTTTGTGTTAATCTTTTTCTTTCCCCAAAGGTCTTGATCATTCTACCCTGAATTATATTTGCTAGCCTTGTCAGGTGGACGATAAAACTTTGAGTGATTTCCCACACCAGTTCCAGGTGGAATAGCACTGTGTAGTGCAAACTGTTCGTGATCTCTAAAACATTGCTCCAAAAGTGCCTCTTCGTTTATAAATTCATTTAGAACTCTCTCAATTGTAAATTGTTCATCAGGCCATCTATAAATAGCTTGGACAATTGCCCCAAAATAATCTGGTAAAAGCCAAATTAACTGTAAAGCTTGGTATTTCAAAGGGATTTTTTCGCCACAATGTAGTAAATCAGCTAATATTTTCTGAGGTCTAGCTGCATAGAGTCCAATTCTCTCATTAACATTGATTATGCATGAAAAAGAATTGATCTTATAAATATATCATACAAGCTCTACTATCTGGGTGGAAATGTTTCTGAATTATTTGCCCTGCCATCTTCCCTTCTATTGTGCCGGCAATCAAAGGCCGGAGATCCTTGGAAACATTTAGATAAATAATTGAGAAAACTTTATTACACCATTTCTTATAGCGCGCTTTCTCCTTTTCCGTTTAATCGTATCCAGGATGAATTTCTTTTCCTAATACCATATCGTTCACATTACGATCCAACAAAATAGTTATATCCTCTTTCCAAGTTGGATAATTATCAGAAGTCAATGGAATTATGTGCTTGTTATCCACGGTGGCCGCCCTAAACGAGCAGTCTTTAAAGATTAAATACAATTATCTTCTTAATAAATTTATTAATGCAGATTTCCTCAAATAATTTTAAAACCAACCGTCATTGCGGGACTCTGGCCAATAACCATTTCTTGAGATAAATTTGAGCTAATTAGTAAATTGCATTTACCTATTAAGAAAAAGATCGACGCAATGGCGATTAGAGAATAATTTGAAATTTATTTAAACGTGGTTACATCTACTATCCTCTACACTTATCGAAGGACACATATCTACTTGAAATACACACAGCTACAACCAACATCTCCAAAACTCAGTTGATCTGCTACTGCAACATTTGAGTTCTTATTTATACGTACGGCGATGTACAAAAATTCCTCTTTTTTAATGACATGCTAATAAGAGTCATCTTATTAACATACCGTATTAGTTTTTTGCTCTTGTGTGAGTGCATCGAATTAGCTTGATTCGAAAAATTTAAACCCGATATAAATAGGAGGATTTTGACTTTTTCCTATTAATATGATCCATTCTACAAAATAATTGCAACTCATTGATTAAAGATAATTTAGTTTAATCATTGTATAGCCATTTATAACCTTAATAATATATTTAAATATTTTGTCTTTAGTTAAAACAAAAGTAACTTTCTGTAACTTAAAAGTAATTTGTTCTTATTTATGATCGAGTGTGTATCTAATAAAAATTGATTTATAATTAATTGATTATGAGATTTTCTATAGAAACTAATGCAACTGACTTTTTATTTATTAAATAAGTATGTCCAACAAAACAAATCAGAATATAAAGGAAACAAACACTACAGATTGTTAGCAACTACAACACTACAACACTACACACTATGATTTTGTTAAAATCATATTCTTCTTGTGGTTTTAGAAATTTTCATTGATTTAGAAAGATATTGAGGAATTATTGTTAAAAAAATTAAAGCCTTCTTTTATTTTCAACAGTCCGTTTCAGATAACATGAGTATGCTTATTTGATAAGTTCAATCACAAAAATCAATAGACTTTTTGATAATTTATTGGCTGACAAACATAATATAGTTTTTCATTCTATATTAGCATTGCCTCACCGAACACTCAATTAGGTAAACAATACATCCATCCACATTTTAAAGAAAATCCGTGAAAAGTACCTGGGAGTAAAGAAATATTTCAGGTAATTACATTTTGATACATTTTTATCTAAACCTAATTCAGAGTTGATGTTCCACTAATAAGACACTACTTCTGAGACGTAAGGATTTTCATTTGCTGGGAGACTATCCCACTGATTGAAAGGATTATTTGTGATGGGGAGAAGTGGAATTGTAATCGATTCCATCTTCTTTCCTCCTTGTCCTTGCAGCCTCATTACATTCTTTTTATGGTATATAGGGAACATCCTCCATGGGGCCTACATAATTTCAATGGTTGAATTCAGAAGACGTAAAAGTCAAGTGTCATGTACTTATGCGCATAGGCATTTAAATCTTCATCTGCAAAGCTTTAGTAGACGAGTCTGTCATTAACGTTATCCGCCAAGCATGAAGCGGGTTTTTTATTTACATTTGAAGTTATTACTTTTATAAATAATTTCCTTACTACTTTACTTTAATTATTACTTTAATAAATAATGTTTCAAATAATTTTCTTTCCCCTTATTATATGTTAAAAGATGAAATACTGGTGTGATTTTTGAGACTTTAATGGGAAATTGAAGAATGATTGCAGTGTAAAGTACTTTTAGTTTCCTTTCAACGATCCTTAATTTCGTTTTAAGCATTGAAGTAGAAGGTTGTAAGCCTGTTTCGTTTACGATCATTTTGAAGAATTTATTTAATATGTGCCGATTAACTACTTATAGGAAACAAAAAAAAAACATATTCCAGTAATTTTTATACTGCGACAACATATCTGACGAGCAGCTTTTTATTAAAAGTTATTCCATGAATGCATTAGAACCGAATGATGTTGCGATGAGATAAAGGTTTCGAAATTGAGCAAATACTACAAAATATTACCTATATGATTTTTAGTTCGTGGTATTCAAATAAAATGCATCATAGGTTTTACTTTTTTATTATGAATCTTAAAGTCTTATTACTTACCTTATGAATCTTATTACTATCTTTTATTAATTTATATTATTCAGTTATTGCAGTGTAATCATGTTTAATAACAAAAGAGTGATCTGTTTATTCTCATGTTTTTTTTCTGATAGTTATAATTTGTTTCTAGTATTTAGACTGAACTCGATTGTTATAATGTCATGTTATATCATTGTGGACCTCAGGGATCTCTGATTTAAGAAATACTGATATTTCCATTGAAAATCCATTTCTATATTGACATTTATTATATATTTTTTATTTTCAATTTCATTGCTACATGGCTGCTTCACTTTTTCTTCTTATTTCTTTAATATATCAATTTTGAATCATAAAATTCTGTAAAAACATAAAAGTGTTTCCACCAAATTCTCTTTGCATCCTATTTAATTTCTGTATGTATATATATTTATCATGATCTTACTCGTGTTTAGAAAATTTGCTGGATTGTATGTTTTTTTTATTATATTATATTCATTCAAAATAGCTTTAACATTTTAAAATGTGTTTCAGAAAAATTCTGCTTTAAAGGCACAGTTCTCGACATTATTTTTTTTATTGGTGATAAAAACTGTTTGCTATATAGAATGTTTCTGTTGAATAAATTTGATTTCATCATGTACTTTGACATTCCTGTCATACTATGTTTATATTATGTTTAAATGTCTAGTATAATAAATAATCGTTGAGTTATTTTTCAATTGGGGATTTATTACATTTAAAAAACCCTTTGATTACATTTTTTTTAAAAAATTATTTATATTTTTTGTAATGTGTAAATAGAAATTATGATGTAAATATTAATTATTTTGCTTGCTTGTTGTTTAATGATTTCTACAAATTAAAATGAAATAACTCATTCATAAGCTGCATAGATTGAAAAGAAGGGTATCTGTATCTTTTATATCGCATAATTATTATATTGTGTAAATATTAATTACTTTGCTTGCTTGTTTTTTAATGATTCTTAAAAACTAAAATGAAATAACTGATTAATAAGTGCATTGATTTAAAAAATGATATCGATATCTTGTATATTTTGAAATTATAATGATAATTTATTCAATAAATACAAATCTGAGTTTCGTGTTGTTTTCTCTAAGCAAATTGAAAACTTCAAAATCTCAATATTAATAAAATTATTTACATGAGACAAAATGTGATGATTTTATTAGTAAGCTTAAAAATGTTAACTTATTTAAAAGAAACTATATTCATGAAATTCAACGTTCAATAACATTTAAATAATATATATAAAAGAACATATGAAATTTTTCAAAAACACTGACAGCCATTTGTTAAAATGTATCCTTTGAACTAAATAAAGACATGGGAAAAGAAAGAATAAAATGGTATCAAACTAATTAAAAAGCGATATTAATTAATTTTGCAAAAATAATATTACATTGAAAATACTAATTAAAATTTAATATAAGAAGTAAAATTACACTACTACGAAAATTTGGAGAAAATAATGAAAAAAATTAATTTAAAAAAAAGATTTATATAATTATTCAGTTAGTGTAGTATTTAACTTCAGTGTTAGTGTATCGGATCAATGTTATCGGCAGACTTCCCGACATGTGCAAAACGCTTAAAAATTGAACACAAATGATTTGTTTGGTACATGACACGTGACTATGAATTGATTCCATTAATCAATCATACCACGTAAAGGATTTTTGAGTATGATGGATTAATGCAGTCAATTCATTCATCGAAAAATATATACGTATATTTTATATAAATATTTCATATCTTCTAAGACAAACTATAAAACATAAAGATTCGATTTCAGATCTTTAATTACTTTCTTCAAATTCTGCCTAAAATGGATGTGTTGGACATTCACAAAGTTTTGATAAATTTGAATTAATTTTCTACGTATACAATAATTACATGCTTTTTGTTATAAATCAAAGCTACTGTTTTAAGCATTTTTAAATATACAAATAATATTATTAATATTATCTTTAGAAAAATTTCTTAAAATTACTGTGATTGTGTACATTTTATAATATCCTTTATTCAATAAGCTTAAATTTTGATTTTAGCTTGAATGAATTATAATATATTTTTTATTAAACTCATTGCTAATTATTTGTCTCTTCAAAAAAGAATGAGATTATTTGCAACAAATTGAGTTTATTAGATTCTTTTTTAAATTATGAAATGCATTGTCTCCTGCTTTAAGGAACAAGAAATTTTTATTGGCGATATTGCTGCAAAAGGGAAATTTCAATTTATTTACTAAATTGAAGAATAACAAGAGGAGAAACTGAAAGAGTTTAAGATAATTAAATTTGGGTACGCATTAAGTAAATTAAGTAAGTTTAATACAGTGGTTGCAATGAAAAAAATAATAAAGCGGTTACAATAAAAATGTGTTTTAATATTGACATTTAACACTAAGTCTATTAACACTACGATATTTAACACTATTGTAGATCTTATGTGGCTCATTTCAGATTTGATATAGATGGACTTTATTAAATAACAAAAAAATAAAAATTGAAAAACTTACAATAAGATCAGTTTTAATACACCGTGAAAATACGGTTTCATATAGGATAATAAATGATGGAAAAAACTGGAATAAAAAATATTTCGAGTGCATTTTGACTCGGAAAAAATATTCTAGATAATTGAATTATTTCGAAGACGTATTATTTCAGTAGAACTTTGATGATCATAGAAGATTAACAAAGTAGAACTTTGAACTGTTGCTTAAAAATACCAGTCATGCATTTTGTGTATTTCACTATATAAAATGACAGCAGTGACCTTTTTCCATAATGTTGTGACTTTAGCATGACAGTACTAATGGACCGAAACATAATAGTCTAAATAAAAATTATTATATTAGAGGGTTGATAAACATGATGATAGCACAGAACAAAAACATTTTTATTTAAAAAAATTCACCAAAATAAGAAATTCTTGCAAAGTCCTTTCACGAATTACCTTTCACTTCTTAAATTCACCTAAATTCCTTAAAGCGCCTGAATCAGGCAACTTATAAACAGGACCATTCAAGGCGTGCTAGGGCTCATAAAGAAAAATTATTCTGATATAAGATATTGCATTTTAATTTATTTTCCTTTTAAATATATATAACCATGCACATAATTTGAGAGAAATAATTACTTCAATATAATTTCACATTCTCATCGAGTTTAAAACTTAGAAGTTAAACAATTTTATAAAACTAGAATGTATTTAAATTTAAATTCTATTGAACTTATAAGGCTTTCATTTTTTAAAAATGGAATATCCTTCTAGGGAATTTCATAATTTTTGAAGGAAGTGCCAGGATTTTAATCTTCCGCAGAAATATGCAAATTTCCTAACCTAATTTTTGTAAAATACGATTTTCAGTAAAAAAATGAAACACAATATCCAAATTAACTAAATATTAAATGTAATTTTATACAGTTAATTTGTTCATTGAAATGTCTCAAATCTTTCCTTATATGAATGAAATTAGAACTTACATAAACATGTTTTAAAATTTTCAACACACAGCTTTCAAAATTTAGAAGAACTCTCTGCATAGTAAAGGTAATGAGTCAAAAATTAGACATGAATTTCAGTGTGCATTCCTTATATAATTTTGAAAATAAGATTGAATTAAATCTAATAAACTCTATCAACAACTTAAAAAATTACAAATTAAGTACTAAATCGCTTTATCATAAAAACATAAAAATAAATTTTATTATGACACAAATTTCAGTCAATTATTTCTAATTATATGGAGCATATAAAATCCTAAATTTGTAGATATCTACAGCTGTAACAACAAATCAATTAAAAAATACAGAATAAAGTATTTTTTAAATCATTTCAACAAAAATTAACTGGTCAATTACATTTTTAAAGATTTTGGTATATAATCATCATCTTTCAAGATCCTGTAGCACAGTTGTTAGCGCATTTTTCACTTTTATCCAAATTTTAATATCATTCTCGTTCTAACGCTGGTGTCAGTTCAAATCTTGTAATGTGGGTTTGATTCACAACCAGTTAGAATGATTTTCTTCAGCTCAAATTTAACATGGAGGTATTTCTAATACTTCTGGATTTTCGTTTGAACTCATTGTTTGTTGTAGCTGATTCAAGAAAAATTAGCGATTATGCTTCGGCCGGGATTTGGTAAAGTTACCCAATGTAGATTTAGGCACTGTTCCAAAGAATCTAGAGAACGGCATTAATTTGCTTTAATTACATTTACAGTGAGAATGTGTGGAAACGTTTGTAATATAATATCAGTCCGAGATTAAATTCTAGTTTGAAAAAAGCTTTTTTTCAATTTATTCTTACATTAATAATAATAAAAATTTATATATATACAGTAATGTCTCTATCAAAATAAAATTTCACAATATTTTAAAACAGAAATGAAAATTTTTACTTACGAATGTTTTGAATTTAGTTCCATACTAAAATATTTATTTCCGCATAATAGCAGTCGTATATTTTAAAATTCTTCAAATTTCATATGCAAGTATTTCTAAGATTTCGGGATTTTCGATTGAACTTATTTTTTGTTTTAGCTGACTGAAGAAAAACTACTGTTCTTACTTCGGCCGTGACATGGGAAGGTGACCAAATGTAGATTTAAGCACTTTTTCCAAATAATCTAGAGAATAGCATTAATTTGTTTCAATTACATTTTTAGTGAGGATGTATGAAATATTTGTAATATAATATCAGCCAGAGTTAAAATACTCGTTTGAAAAAAGAATTATTATTTTCCTCAATTTAATTATCTATTAATAATAACTAATATATATACATAATTATTTGAATCAAAATAAAATTTTAGACCCTGGAATATAGAAAATTCAGTCCCATACTGAAATATATTTTTCAGCATATGTAAGTGTATTTTGTAATAACTTTTTAATTCAGATTTTATTTATTCTATGTTTTTCCAACTTTTATAAAATTTCTATATTTTTTCATAGGCTCAATTTCTCTTACCAGATGGCTCAAGGGCTTAAGATTGCACTACGTCATAATCATTCACTTTGATCAACTATTGTAATAATATATCTAATACATGATAAACAAATTTATTTTTGTATTGATTTAAGTTTCGAATCTTTTTTATTGTTATTATTGAAATATGTATGTCTATTCGATATCCATTTACTATAGGTCACAATTTGTATTCTTTTTGGCATTGTTCTACTTTATATTGATTTTTTCATGAAAATTTCGTATCAATATGTTGGAAGACTTTCTGTTTTAACTCACTAAACCTACATTATCAAACTTTCTAGATATAGGGAAATAATATCTGGTGTTCCAAAAATTTGAAAGTAATCTTAGTAAGATTTTTAAAGCGTATCTTCAGAACATTATTTTGTCAATAAAAAATTGAAAACATATCTAACTACCACATATAAGACTTTATACATTAAACAGATAGTAAAAATTTTGCCCTTTCTGCATTGTTTATTTGATTCCCTGAAAAACTAATTCGGTAAATATGATCGTGTAGATTATCCGAACCTTGTTTTGCCTTTTTTTTTACTTCTGCCAAAAAAATATATTTTTATATAAGTATAATGATAATTTAATATAAGTAAATAAAGCAAATAATAGGGAATGGGAGGAGAGTGTTCTGATGATATTTCACGGAAAAAAATTATCGTTATCCATTAGTTATGTGAACCTTTTATTTATTCTCATAAATAAACCTAATACTTATAGAATTTTTCAGCAATTTACTTTAGACCCTAAAATAAATTTGTTATTTTTTAATTTAAAGTTATTTATATTTATTATTTTTAATTTCATAATTAAAATGAAATAAATTCCATTCCAAACAGAAACACATTTTCATTTGACTCTCCAGTCGGCGGCTTTCAGATTGTTGTCATTACGGAAAGCACACGCCTGAATGACAGATTCAATCTTAAAAATATCGCGGTTTTGCCAAAAGGATTGCTTTTCCCTTTTGTGGTCACTTCAGAATTGTAGGTCGGTACTTCTTGTATATAGACGACCACCCCGTCACCACTGAATGTAGCAGTATCGACTGTAAGTCGGGACTGATTAGCGGACGTCATTTTGTGAGTGGCAGGTGTCGCTTAACGCCATCTTCCGATTTCTAACAGCGCTTTTCTTTCAGTGTTTAGGAATAGATTCGCAAATACTTCGATTGAAAATGCAGAAAATGTGATTGTTTTTAGAGGTTTTTCGATTATTTTATAAAACACGACATAAAATTTACATTAGAATTAAATTATTATTATATTTACTTCGAAAAAAAAATTTATTCCGTATTACTGTGAATTCTTTCCCGAAATTACTAACAAAGGATTTAATTTTTTTTAAACCCATCTCAGGGCAATTTATTTTAACATTTTAAAATCAGTGTTTAAAACATTATTCACGATTAATAATACTACATTATAATTCTGTTTCTTCAAAATTCAAAAAAAAAAAAATGCGTAATTAGGTAATTTCATGCAATGTTTCACTTTTAGATAAATCTATTTTCAGTATTTATCTGCATGATTAAAATTTTGTAATTAAATATAATTTACAATACTACATTCGTAACGGTTATTGACCAGTTATTCAATAACACAGAAATAAATGGAATATGCATTGATGCGCCTTGTGACTATAACAAAAATATTTCTTTCTAATATTTATGATATAATAAATTTGGTCTGGAAATATGACTTAGATAATACAGGTTATTTTGATTTATAATTAACCATTTACAACTGAAACTTTTTGAATATCTCCAAAACAGTTCCTGCAGAATATTAGTTATGTTTTAAAATACATTACAATTTTTGAAAAATCTCAGTTTTATGTTTTTCGGGTTATAATAAAAGTTCTCCTTATTTTGCAATAAAATAACGGCATAACAGGGAATAAACGACTAATTGAGCTTTTTTACTTATTACTTTAAGTGTACTTGTTGATTTTGTTTACCAACATATATTTTGAGGTTACTGGTCACTATACAATTTTTAAATAAATACTTTTTTAAGATAAACATCTTGAAATTTAATATTTTGATTGTCTTATAATTCATACTATTTGAAATGCATTCTTTCATTCTGTATTAAAAAAAATGAATTTTATGTCAGCTTCTTGATAGTAAATCCTTAATTTAAAACAGGATTAAATAAACTTTAATTAATACAAAACATTTTTTGTTTAAAAGAAATCAGGCTTGTTAAATTTCTAAATAAAGAGAATCGAATCTTTCACCAAAAAAGTTTTTCGTATTCTACTTAATATTTCTTGATGATTTTTGAAATGTCTCAAATGATTTCTCATTTTTCTTATTCAATAAAAATTTCTTTCATTCAACTTCAATTCAGCTTATTATAATAAGATAGAAATTTTGAGGTGAAAAGATCAATCTTTTATATTTTTAATAATCTATTATACTTTTAATTATATGCAGGATTCAGCAGCAATTTTTAAAAATGAGTTCAGCGTTAAAAGATTTTCTTCCCTTCTTTATTGAAAAATCAAACTGTAGTTGAATAACAGCAAATTTCTAAAATAAAAGCATATTAAAATCCAGCAAAAAATTTACTAATTTAGAAATATAAAACATTTTTCATATCTTCATCTTAAACTATGAAAATAAATCAAAGATGTAATACGTATGTCAATAATGTAAACGACTTGAGTTATGTTATGACATTGAAATATATTGCTGTTAAAACAGCTTATTGAATTTATTATAAATAGAAAATAAGGTAGAAAACAAATGAATCATTGAAAAAAATGATGTTTTCAATTTTAAATACATTAAGATTATTTGAAGTTTTCTCAAGCATGAGGATCTTTATCAATCAGTTAGGAATTTTTAGTTAGTTTTTAACATAAATTGAAAATGAAATGATTTTCAGTTAATTTTCCGAAATTGAAAGAATGCATCAAATCTCACTTTATCTCTAAATATTATATAGCGAATGATTTTAATTAACAGTCACCATATTTTTTTTAAACAAAATAATTGTGATAAGGGGAAGGAAAAAAATAATTTTCGAAATTTTTATTTAAAATTTAAACGCGGATTTTTGATAATGCTATAAATCTAGAAAATACGATTTTTAATTCAAAGAGGAAGCAGAAAAATAAACAAGAGGAAGAAAATATGGAATAAAATATTTTAGCAGCCAATTGAATGAAGTAAAGAGGAGAAATATTGAATTTTCAATATTCATAAAAGAAATCAGTAAACTTGAAATCTTATACGCCAAAAGCTGAAAATTTAATTACAACCGCAAAAAAACATACAACCATTGAGTTAAGTTCTTCTTAACTGATAAATAATGCTTCAAGCCCTAAGCTACTATCATACTTGACATTGGCCTTCGCAAACATGGAAACTTCAAAAGTCACATATCAATCAATGCCGCTCATCAATCAACGATACGGACCCTTCATAGTATTGAATACATGAAATCCTAATATTGTTGCTATGTTCAGGTTTAACAATACTTGAAATAAAAATTTCCGAATAAAGTTTTCTTCAGCTGAAAAAAATAAAATCAATTCTACAAAAGTATACTGGTCAGTTAAATTCTGTAAAGTCGAAGTTCGTAGTTATTCCTCCTGCAGTATACCTCCTTCAGTAAGGTCCCCATTAGTGCAGTTGTTAGTACACCGTTAATTAATTCAAATCTTGTAATGTTGTTCTGATTCACAACCGAGGAGGAAATTTTTCATCAGCTCAAATTTCAAATAAATGATCTTCTAATATTTTGCGATTTTTGTTTGAAATTATTATTAGTTTCTACGGAATCAAGAAAAATTAGTGTTATTTCTCCGGCCATGACCAAATGAAGATTTGGGCACTTTTTCCAAATAATCTAGAGAATGGCATTATTTTGCATCAATTACATTTATAGTGAGGATGATTGAAATATTTATGATGTAATATCAGCCCAAGTTTAAATTCTAATTAAAAAAGTATTATTTTTTTCCCTTACCAGATGACACCAGGGCTTAAGATTGTAGTTAATTGATTAAATTTGATCAAATATTATAATAATCCATCTAATACATGATCGACAACTTGATCTTTGTATTGATGTAAGTTCCAAGTTTTTATTTTTGAAATATATATATGTATGTTCGAAATCCATTTATAATATATCAAACTCTTTATTCTTTGTGGTTATTGTCCAACTTTATATTGATTTTTTCATGAAAATTTCGTGTCAGTATTTTGGAAGATTATCTGTTTTAGCTCACCAAACATATATTATCAAACTTTCTAGATATAGGGAAATAATAATTTGTGTCTGGTAGTCCGAAAATTTGAATAGTAATCTTAATAAGATTTTAAAAGCTTATTTTCAAAACTTATTATTTTGTCAATAAAAAATTGAAAACATCTCTAACTACCACACATTAAAATTTATACAGTATGCAGGTAATAGAAATTTCGCACTTTCTGCATTGTTTATTTAATTCCCTGAAAAACTAATTCAGTAGAGATGATCGCGTAGATTATTCTAACCTTGTTCTACCTTCTTTTACTTCTTCCAAAAAATCCATTTTCATGTAAGTATTAAAAAAGAAAAAAAAAATCAAATAATAGGGCATGAGAGGAGAGCGCTCTGACGATAATTCAGAGAAAAAAAATATGGTTATAAATTAGTTGTATGAAACTTTTATTTACTCTCATAAATAAGCATTGTACAAGTATAGTTTTACAGCAATTATCTCATAAACTTTAGAACTTGATTAAAAATTATAACTTGATTTCAAAATTATTTATTATTTTTATTTCATTCATATTTATTATTTTTATTTTCATAATTAAAATAGAATAAATTTTATTCTAAATCAAAACCCATTTTTATTTGAAAACAAAAGAAAAAAAAACGAGTAAAAGTTTTAGAAATAAAGTATAATTTATATTAAGATAACATGTACTCTTCTCAAGCATGTGGACCTTTATCAATGAGTTAAAGATCTGCAATTTTTTTTTCCGCAATGATTTCTCAAAATTGAAAGAATTTATCAAATCTTTATTTCTAAATATTATACAGCATTTGATTTAATTTAATTGTCGCTACATTTTTTTTCTTAAATTAATAATTGAAATTTGGTGGAGAAGGCAAGAGTAATTTTTGAAATTTTTACTTAATATCTAATTTTGGATTTGTGATAATGCAATAAATTTAGAAAAACCGATTTTTAATTCAATAAAGCAGGAGAAAAGGAATCACGAGGAAGTAAATATGGAATGAAATATTGTCATGAAGATTTAAATAAACGCACCGTCAGCTTTTAACTAACAAACAAGTTTATTGAAGAAAAGTAGCGACTTACAAGTTTACAGGGTCTAGAAGTTCCCCATTATTCACCGTTTCGCATAGTGTTAATTCTGCATAATAGTGCAAAATTCAATTTTAAATCTGAAATAGTAACTGTGTTCTTCACTTTATCTGGATCGCTTTAGCGTGACCAAATGTTTGTAGTTTTCAATCTATCTGGATTCACTTTTTAACTATGAAGTGTTACCTTATTTTCTTCAATCTATATAGAACGCTTTTCCTTGATTAAATGTCTCATTTCTTTCAATCATTGAATCATTATTTCACATGTTATTCGAATACCTTTACTTCTATTAAATTTTTAAAAAAATGCTTAAAATTTCAAGAGATAGACAATCTTCCTTAGGCATCAAATGATTATCTGTGATTTTGTTCGTTTCCATAATTATTTTTGTTAATTTATAAATATATAAAAAAATAATTACAAAATATATAGTAGGAAAATGGTGAAAATTACGAAAATTTGGTATTAATTTTAAAGTATTGTATACTTGCTCTCGAATTTAATGTTTTCTCTCGACTGAAGTACTTTAGCAACTTTAATAAATGAATTTCTCATATAAATGAGGATTTTGGAATTTTATTTTTCTGTTACTCTGACATTTTAAAATTTAAATTTATCAAAAAAGTAAGTTTGATTTGATGCATGAATATTTCTGATTTAAATGCAGGCATATGTTGTTTGATTATGTAGATATTAGTTATTACTCTAAATCAGTATAAATAGATCGACATTTTACAATATTGTTTTGTTATCGCTAATTTCGAAACTTTTTTTTTTCCATTATTGTATTTTTTTTAATCTATTCCAAAAATTAGATCATTACCCTCATTTAAAAATGTAAAATTTGATATCTCGTTGATATGATAGCTATATGAAGTTGTACATCCAAGGGTTTCACATGCATTTCGACTTTGCCCTGTCTTAAAATCCCATTGCACATATTTCAATGTAGGGTAAGGAAGAACGTAAGTTTGTTTTGTACCGAAAATCAAGTAGGATATACTATTCAAAGAATGTTCCCGACGCCTTTTAACATCGTTCTCTCCCCCTACAAGTTTCTACATCTTTATAAATTGGAGGGGAGTCGATGCAATGAATATTTTACGGCTATTTACGGATGTCGCAGTATCTCAAGTTCCAAATATTACTTTAAGCATTGTGATGGTTTAGACCAGTGATTCTCAACCTGTGGGGCGCGCCCCTCTAGGGGGGCGTGAGAACTCTAGTGGGGGGGCACGAGCATATCCAAGAGAAAATGTTATTTAAAAAAATTGATTGACTGAAAGGAAAGAACAAACACACATACAAAAAACAAAATACATTTCGACATATTTAATAATTAACTTACTAAATTAAAACAACTCACTAAATTAAAAACAAATTTAATAATTATTATTGACTTCCTTGAGCCTGTCTTGCAGAGCAAAGTTTTTCAAAGGAGGGTTTAATATTAGAAATACACTCTCAGTTCTTTTTCTATATTTAGTTGAGATCTATATTTTGTCTTCAAAGAAGCAACCACATAAAATCCAGTTTCACAAAGGTAAGATGTTGAAAATGGTAGTAGAATGCAAAATGCCTTTGTTTTTAGTGCAGAAAACTCATCATCCACTCCTGCCTAAAATTCAAAGAGTGATTTATCACTAAATTGTCTTTTTTCCCCGCTTGCCGTGAAGTCTATGAAGGTTTCTTCCTCATCAATTGAGAGTCCTTCGGGAGCATTTTGAAATGGATCCCTCACCCGCTTGTAACTTATCAGTTTGACGTCAGCAAGAAAGTTCTTTTTAAAATTCTTTGCTAGCATTGCTAAATGATTTTCAATAGTTACAAAAACAACTTTTACATGTTGTTCTTCAGCCTTGTTAGTTTTAATGCAATCATTCAAATTTACAAACATTGTTAAATTTTATTGCTTTAAATTTCTGATCCACAATTCCAATTTCCTACAAAAAGCATTAACTTTATCACTCGTATCCAATATATGTGCATTTGCTCCTTGCAGTTGAAAATTCAAGTTATTTAATTTCTCGAATATGTCGACCATGTAGCTCAATTTCATTACAAATAAACTATCACGGAAATTCTCAGCTTTCGGTCTGTTTTCCTCTTCTAGGAAAATGGCGATTTCTTCTCTTAATTCATTAACACGTTACAAAAATTTCCCCCGTGATAACCATCTTGAATCGCAATTAAATAGTAACGCTGAATGTACTGCACATATGTCTTTACAAAGTTCGGAAAAGATTCTTGATTTCCGAGGTCTCATTTTTATATAATTTACTACGGTTACAACCGTAGTTAACACAATATTCAAGCCAGGATTCATTTCTTTGGAAGCCAAAGCTTCTCTGTGGACCATGCAATGTGTCCAGACGCACTCTGGTGATTTTTGTTTCACAAGTGCTTGAATACTTTGGAATCTTCCGGACATAGAACGAGCACCATCGGTGCATATTCCGACGCAATTTTTTCATTTTATGTTTGCCTCGTTCATAAAATCATTTGAGATAGCAAATAATGCAAATGCTGTTGCTTTGAATTCTATTGGTTCGCTGAAAAGTAATTCTTCTACTACTCACAAATCATCACAAAATCTAACATAGGCAGTGAAATGAGGATCTTTATTACTATCTGTTGCCTCATTGAGTTGTATTGAAAAAAAAAATTGTCACGTAACTTCGACTAAAGCTGACACTCTACACCAGGCATGGGCAAACTATGGCCTGCGGGCCAACTCCGGCCAGCCGGAAGGTTCTATCCGGCCTGCGGATAGAATTTTAATTTGCCGGTCAGAGGCAAATTAAAAGAAATATTCATATATTATATATCTATCTCCTTTTCTACTTTGTTTAATTATTTTATTTTTTCTTCCTTTTTTTTCAAAGAGCTGGTAATCTGTTTACACTCTCTATTTTTGTTCTGCAAAACATAAATGGAAGGAAATAGCAAACACAGGCAGTTTTCAATTGGTAAAGTGTTAAAAGCGGAAGTTATTTGTTAGTTATAGCTGTAGATTGGCGCCAACAAGCGTTATCTTTTTTTGGGGAGCAGACATATGGGAATTCAATATAAGTGAATTGGACCTCACATGTGGCAGACTGAGCATTTTAAGCTCCATCTAGCGGCTTTTTCTTTTGGCGCGAGTTCTAATATTATTGATTGCGTGTTGAAAGTTTGTGGACATATAGCGTCATTGTGAATAGTGGTGAAATTATTAAAAGTATAGCGTAGCTAGTGTTTGTTTGTGTTATTCATAAAATATTTCAACCCCAAAATGGCTACTAAAAAACGTAAAGTTGATTCAGAGTGCCGCGCTCTTAATGATGAATGGGCATGGAAATATTTTTTTTTTCAGTTGTAAAAGATAAACCAGTGTGTCTTATCTGCAATGAAGCTGTAGCAGGCTTCAAAGAATAAAACATTTCCCGTCATTTCACATCTAAGCATAAGAATTCCAATTACGAAGCAATGTCCGAATATGAAAAAAAAAATGCAGAAAGTCTTTGTAAAAAATTATCAGGCCGGCAAATTTTTTTCAAGAAGGTAAACGGTATTCAAGAAGCAGCTACACATCCAAGTTACATTGTAGCATACAATATTGCTAAAAATAATAATGCTCTCAGTGATGGGGAGTTCGTTAAACAATGCATGCGCCAAGTTTGTGATGTTTTATGTCCAGACAAGAAAAATAATTTTGGGACTGTAAGCTTATCTCGAAAAACGGTGACTTCTAGAATGGAAGCCATCGATAAAAATTTGGCATCACAATTAGAGTCAAAGATTGGCCAGTTTAAATGTTGTTCCATAGCTATGGATGAAAGCACTGATATAAATGATACTGCTCAGTTAGTATTATCTATAAGAGGTGTTGATGAGAACTTTGAAATTATTGAGGAACTGGTGTGCATGCGTTCTTTAAAGGGAACTACAACGGAATATGATATTTTTCATGAATTTTAGGAAGGGCTTTTAACTTTGAAGGTGCCCATAACAAATATATGTAATATTACGACCAATGGAGCACCAAATATGACAGGAAAAAAAATCTGAATTTCTTGGACACTTTAATCAAAACTATCCCGGGAACATTGTTGTTTTTCTATATTGTGTTATACATCAAGATGCGCTGTGTAAATCTGCATTGAATATGAAACCCGTACTTGATACAGTCGTGAAGCTTGTAAATATTATTCGATCTCGTGGGCTTACTCACAGCCAATTTCGAGATTTTCTTCAGTCAGTGCAATCTGAATACTCTGATGTACTGTATTACACGAAAGTAATGTGGCTTAGTGCAGGATGTGTTTTCGAGTGAGTTTGGCAGCTGAAAGACGACATTATGTCGTTCTTTCATGAGAAACAGTGTTCAGCGGAGTGCCAAATGTTAGATGATACAAAATGGCTTTCAGACTTTGCATTTTTCACAGATCTTCTTTGTCAAATGAACAACTTGAATGTCAAGATGCAAGGGAAAAATTAATTTATCGACGATATTTGGTCACATCTCAAAGCTTTTAAACTAAAGCTTAATATGTTTGCTGGGCAACTAGGTAAGAACGATTTATCTCATTCCCCGAGGTTGAATTCAATACCCTTAGTAAATGAAGAGAAACTTAAGAATTATGAAGATAGCTTGAAAAAACTGCATTTTGAGTTCGAATGCAGAATTCAAGATTTCAGTGCCATTCAAGCAGAATTGGATATTTTTACCATGCCATTCAACGCAAATTGTGAAGCAGTGAGGTCAGATTTACAGCTTGAATTAATGGAGTCGCAATCTAACAATCATCTCAAGCAATTGTTTCTAAATATGCCAAAGTTAGAGTTTTACAAATCATTATCGAAAGTAAGTTTCCCAAATTTAATATCTCATGCCCAGAAAATCAGTGCTATGTTTGCTTCATCTTATATATGTGAACAAGTGTTTTCAACTATGAACCTTAGAAAGAATTATTTCAGAACTAGACTGATTGATGAGCATTTAGCCTCGTTCCTTAGAATCAGTACATCTCACTTCGAACCTCAATATCAGGAACTTTTAAAAATGAAATCGCAATTTCATTCATCTCATAAATATATTAAATTGTAATAATTGTATACTGTTTTTAAAATTTTAGAAAAATTCATCTTGGTCCGCCAAATTTTATTTTTTCGATTTTTGGCCCGCGATCGAAAAAGTTTGCCCATCCCTGCACTACACCTTCAGCTATATCAGCAATTCGATAGACAACAGTATCATTTGAAAGAGGTATTGACTGCAATTGTTTTGCAAAATTATCTGCAAACATAATTTCTACAATCTCAATTGCGGCTGGCAAAATAAGCTCTTTACCAATGGTGTGAGACGTTTTACATCTGGCTATTTAATATGAAACTTTGTAAGAGGCAATTAAAGCTTTTTCATTCACAGACAAAGTTTTTTTCAACAATGATTTTTGCTTTTCATATGATTTTAGTTTTAATTCGAAGAATTCTCTGGGTTTGTTTACGTACTCACTATGAAGCGTTTCCAAATGTCGTTTAAGTTTATTAGGTTTCATGTTGTCTGCCGCCAACATTTTTGAGCAAATGATACACTGTGGCCTTTCTTCTTCTTTTACTTCAGTACTTGTGAACCCAAAATTTAAGTATTCTTGAGAATATTTTCTTGATTTTATTTTCGGAATCACGCTCGTCTGTGTACTTGTTGATGCTTGTCTGTCGTCTAATGCTCGCTTACGCCCGCTTAAAAATTTATCCATGATTCTGCATAATTCTGCTGCCATGAATATTTAATACGGTGAATTGCAATTACACGAACATATATATAACATACACATTCAGAATAGATTCAATAGCGATAGAAGGATCGACTCGAATGAGATTGTCTGGAATTGAAATTGGCGTCATAGAACTTTCTCCTTCTTCCTATGAGAAAACATTTGTTCACATCTGCGCTCGCTTCTAACTTTACTTTTAAGCTGAATAGACAAATACCAGACAAACCGAAATCTCGCGAAACCGTGCGAATGCCCGACATGGCGCAATAAAAGAGCACTAAAAAGGCATAGGATTCTTGTTTTTTCAATGCTGAGGATCGGTGTTGCAAAATGTCAATAAACTTCCGTATTCTTGGTAATTTGTAAAGTTTGAAATTAAGGTTGTAGTGTAAATTTAGCCCCAAAATACTCAAAATACATTATTATTGTATTCATTTTATTGTATGCGGTGGGGAAGGGGGGCGCGATGAAAATTATGATTGAAAATTGGGTCGTGAATACTAAAAGGTTGAGAAACACTGGTTTAGACGTTTGGGAGGAAAAAGGGCTCGATCAAGAAAAGAGGAACAGGAATTTTCCCTCTATTGTGTGTCCGATTGTTCTATGAGGACTTCGATTTAAACTGCATTTGGCTTCAACAGCATTTTTTATACAGCTTATTTGATTGAAATATCGTTTAAAGTACCATTGAATTATTTTTCATGATACAGTTTTACGTTCATTTGTGTTTAAACATAGCATTAAAATATTGGGAACTCGGAAGGGATATTTGAAAATTGCTCTCAATATGCAGTTAGTAGAGAAAATATATTTCTAATTATTAGTTCAACTATTGCTATACTGTAAATTTATACTTTTTACGCTGATTTCTACCTCCAATTATTTTTCTTCGCTGAAAGTAAACAGATGGAATTGAATTTTGCGTTTTAAAGTAGTCTATTTCAAAGAATGTATTAAAGTATATTGTTTCTATTTTCAGATTTATATAGTATAAAAGCAGGGAAGAGTATGTCCGAGTTTTTATAATGGGATTCCTTTTTAAAGTGTTTTAATGAACTGAATAAAATAAATTATTTTTCACAATCATAAAAGAAGCAATAAGAACACTAAAAATATTTCTGTTCAAGAAAGTATTGATATTAATTTAGTTTTTGTTAATCAGTTAGTTATTCAGTATCGTTATAAAAGAAAAATAATTAAAATGGATAAATTACAGTGCTTTTAAATAGAAAAAATGAGTTTGATAAAGATTGATTTAGCTATTCCGTTTTTTAATAAGTAAAGGATTAATATATCCTTTTGCTTAATATGATACAAATAAAATAAATAAATAAAAGCAGGATTTATACATAAATTTCTATCAATTGAAATTGAAAGGTTTCAAATATCTCTAAAGGTGTCATTATCTCTGTAACTGTGAAAATATATATAAAAATTTCATCTCAAACATGAATTCCAAATCTTTGGATAAATGACTAAATCAACTCAGAAATAGAAGATTAAATTTCAATCTGGTATAAAAGTCATTTAGCTTTTTAAACATTGGTATACTTATAGCAGACGTTGTAAAAAAGGATTAAAATTTGTATTTTATGTTTTTTGTACGTTTAAAGGAAAATTATACGAATGAAATGAGCTTAAAAGTTACTTTTATTACTTAAGCCCTTAATGGACAGTATAGCTAGATTAAAGTTATTTTCATGTGCGCATGTAAGTAAACATGAGGGATAAGAAGTATTCTGTTATTTTTAAACTGCATTTATTAAATATTTTGCTTCTCACTCACTTGACATTAATTTATAAAATTCTGCTTCTAATGCACTTTTTGGCAATTTTTTATTTTTATTTCATCGTTCTATATTTGTTGATTCAATGTATTCATATATCCATATTCAAAAAAAAATTCTTTTATATTTGTTCCATATAATCCTCCACTTAACAACAGACATTCGAATAAAATACTTTAATTAAATATTCTTCACAGAAGTTATATATATGTATAGAGTTAATGAAAATTATTCATCTAATTTAATTCATATCTAATAAATACAATAATTCTTTTCTCTCAGAAAACATGTAATAAAATAGAATGCCAAGAAAGTATTGAAGAAAACTAGTTGTGAATAATAAAATTTGGCATTCATTAAATTTTAAGAAATGCTAATAGGTTCTCAATTTCTAAATATTATAAAATTTAAATGCCATTACCTAGGTTCGTAATAATTTTCTTAACATAAATATCCAACTACAAATATATTTTGTTCATTAGTAAATTATACCAATTTAATCATTATATTTTGATATGTTTATTTTCATAAAGTAATAATAACTATATCATAAAAATAGGATATAGATTCCAATAATATTTTTTGTGAAAGCCAATCCATCTTGAGTTTTTTTATTACTTGTATACATTTTAGTACTCTGATCACATCATTGAGCTTTAAAATTTAATTAATTATTAAAAATTAACTAGCTGTAATTATTACACGAATAAAAATAAAAATAATTTTTCTCATTCTAAATTAAATCTAATTAAAGAATATAAAAATTTAATATGCAATCGGGCAGAAAATACAGAAAAATGTATCATATTTTGTATACAGATTGGAATTATCATTTAAGGAGTGATATTGCAATTTTACATCCTTACAGAAATCTATTATATTTAACCACTTTTGAATCGATTTATTTTCAATATTTAAATTTAGAGCACTGTATTCCTAAATAATATAAGTGGTGCGTTTTCATTTGACATTGGTATAATATTGAAAATGTTTAAACATATCTAGTTAAATACTTAATATATTAAATTAATATTCCATTGAATGCATTTAAATACAAAGAAAACAAAATGATAAATATTTATCAATTTACAAAAGATAAATATTTATCAATATAATTACTGACTGCGAAATTAGAGTAATCAATTGTAATTCAAGAACGAACATGATTAAACAAATTTCGCCAAGAGCAGACCATGGATTCCATCCTTCTCTTTCAAATAAATAATTGTTTTAAATCAATTCTTCTGAAACCAATTAAAAGAAAATATATTCATTGCTACCGCTTTAAATTTAACTAATCCGGAAAATTTGCAATACATTTATCAAGGCTAAGAATGCCCATTCTGTAAGCAAATAAAGACATTCAAACGAAACTTGTCCGTTTGTTCAACACGTTCTATCAACTGCCTTACAAATACTTCAGAACAGCGTCTGTTTTCTAGAAAGTTTTCTATACTCTGCGCTACCAAACATTTTGTACCCTTTTTATTTAATTTCTGTAACCAAATATTTTGGAAAGAGAAATTTCTATTTGAATTTATTTCGTCATCCTTCTCCGGAAATATGCAAATTTAGGTAAATAAGGACAATTACACAGCTAATTTGAAAATTATGAGATTGTTTAATATTTTATGTAGTTTCATGAGAAAAGTTTCAGACGATAGTTAGTTCAAATATTTCTATTTATGGTAAATTTCGCAGTTTCTATTGTTATAATGCAATACAGAAAATATTCATTCCATTCAGTTATACCATTTTCAAAACATCATTCGATTGGGGAAATATCTAAATTCTAATAAAGTATTATTTTTAGGTAAATTTGTTCTTTTGAAGTATTTATTTATTGTTTCTGCATTACAAATGTTTAAATAAATAATTGATTTCAATAATTTCAAATGACTGTTATGCGTATGAAGTA
The DNA here is from genome assembly GCA_026543055.1 of Argiope trifasciata. NCBI lineage: Eukaryota > Metazoa > Arthropoda > Arachnida > Araneae > Araneidae > Argiope > Argiope trifasciata. Next base: position 3,191,824 of record JAPMOQ010004434.1, on the reverse strand, counting down.
TTTGGTTAATTCAATTTAATCAAATCCATGTATTCAAATCTGAATTTTTTTAGATACATGGAAATATTTGCCTGATCATCATACTTACTTGTTACTTTAAAACAGAATATAAACTCAAAAATATTAACGAAAGTTTTTCAGCATGAATAAGTTTTCTGAAAATTTAATTAAATAATGCAGCAGTAAATATGGAAAGTTCATTTTATTTTGAAGAAAGGTTAAAAAGTGGATTCAGCAATATATTTTAGAAAAAAAATATACTTGTTATCTTTATTCACAATTTTTCTTTGAAATCGATTTTTCTCCATTCTAATTTTGCCTTGGTCTTGTATCAATATGATCCCAAGATCATTTCATTTAAGGGTCTTATAATATTTTGCCATCATAGTTACACCGCAGCTCTTACAATAATATCTTCTTCAGTATATCATTTACAGCTTGATGAAATCTTATTTCTGGATCTTTAAACGATCTTCTTAAGTACGAGGGTAAATACTTAAATATGAGTATTTCTTATCCTACCAATGATGGGACAAACCTTCTACATGAAGGATTGTATCGTAGCTGGTGATATTCTGTAGTGTAAATGCTATTACAACATTAATGTTATTCAAATTTTCCTTTGAGTTCGAGTTGAGTTGTAGTTGATTACGATAATCAAGTAACCTCATTTTTTTTTCTTCATATTTTGAAACCATAAAATTTTTCTAAACACAATATTGCTCACAGGCGGGTATTAAAAGATTGATAAAAAGTGTCGATGTACACAAAAGACGTGATTAATTCGGCATTCTTGAGTACTGAAAATTCGTTCAAACTTTTTGCCATAAATTCGACAAATCTAGCAAACAATTCGACTTGACTTCTTATTTACATATAGAAAATTTGACAAATAATTCCTAGTTCCATAGTTTCTTTTTAAAAAAATTCTAATTTAATTAAATAATGGATATTTTTTTTAAAAAAAATAAGTAATAGATATTTTTTTTTTTTAAAAAAGAGAAGTCCAAAATAACTTTAGAAAAAAACAAGTCAGACCAAATCAAAAAAGATTGAAGTAATTTTTATCACTATAAATTTTATTTCAAATTTCTTTTATTAAATATTTTCTCGAATTGTAAGGATTTTCAGTATGAATTTAAACATATTTGACAACGATGCGTTTAATTATTTTATTAACTGCGATAATAAAATCGAACAATTCAACTAAAATTGATCACATTATTGTTTTCCGTATACATAATGTAAAAGTATAGAAATTGCATTGTTATAAAATAATATAACCTTTGATTTTAACAAATATCCAAGTTTGGTAAACAAAATTTAATACTAATTTCCTTATTTCTACCAAATATTAGTGGAAGTCTGTTTAGAGAAGCTCTGTGTATCTAGCTATTGAAACACAAGTGAACGTACATGTTACAAAACATAAAAAGACTGATAAAAGTTGGTACACACATATAAAGTTTAAAAATAACATTTTCAAAAATCAAAACTCACCTTTCGCATGCTGTAAACATAGTAATTCATAAGCATAACGAATTTATATATATATATATATATATATATATATACTATATGATATATTATATGTATTTACATGATAGATTGTCTAAAATGGTAGACCCACATCAAGGATCTATATTCCATTACAATACTTTTTCAAAGCCACGCAAGACACTCAAGGATTTACAGTACAGGCGCAATTTTTTGTAAAGAAAATGTACAATCTTTGTTGGAGGGTAAACAAAAATGTTTAATGGATATTAACACTGTTTTTTTTTTCCATTCCTCTTATGAATAATTTTTAAGATGCCTATTTTCAACTCATAAATATTGGAGAGAAAATGGTATTGAAGAAAATATTTTTTCAATGACTCAAACTTTGCAAACAATAAATGATCTATTTCAAGATTAATCAAAAATTTGGCTGCTTTCAAAACTTTATAAAAATATCGATTTTGAATGATGCGCAAAAATAATAAATTTAATCTCTAACATCAACTTTTCAACCTAATTTCAGTACCAGTTACATAAAAATTGGTAGAAAAAAAGCATGAGTCTGAAAATTCAGAGTGAAAAAAATCAAGAGATTAATTATCCCCTCACTTTTTTTTTCTTTTGTAAATCGAATTCAGATACCAATAAAATTAGTATTATATATTCGAACCACAAAACTAAAGTATAAGCCATTTTCACTGATAAGAGGATTTGCATCTTATTTTTCTTGTTTTTATTTACCTGCAAAATTAGCAAATTTTGAAAACAATTATTCAGTTATTTTAATTTAATTTTTTTTTAATAATTTGAAAATATTTCTTCTAGTAAAAAGATTATGGATAGTAAAATAGTGACTTTCATTACAGAAATGAATTGGTAGAATACTTTTAATCGCCAAACTTATCTTTGTTGAACTTGAAGCTTAAAAAAAAAAAAAAGATATCTAAATAATTTTAATAAAAGCAAATTATTAAAATTTCATATCTTCATAATATAAAATAAATTTAAATAATTTAAACCTAGGCATATTGAGCAAATTCAGATAAAGTTACATTTTTATGCCCTTTTTATTTCTCTAAACGATATTTCAACATATTTCCTGTATCGTGAAAAAGCAAGAAAAGATTAAAGAGACACAGCAATCTACTTATTTGATTAAATGTTTTCAAAAGTTACTCGGCTTAAAACAGGAAAAGAAATAAAAGCACTGATACAGAAACATGAGTTCCGTGATCTTAGAATCAAACAAAAGCAAACTGTTATTTGGCAATTTTGTGTTGGATATGAAGTTAATTTTCTTTTTTATAATTCCCATTTTGTTAAGAAAATAAAAATTTGCAACCTGATTCCATAGAATAAAGCTGAATATTACATTTAAAAGGAGAAGTGAAAAGAAACACGTAAACCTAAAATAAAGTTACTCTTTTTAGAATATTTAATTGCTAGTCTACTTCAAAGGTAAAATTTCATTCCAGAGAAGTTTCCGCACCAGATGATCTTTGTTTAAAAGCTTACTCGGATGCAAGTAATGCTCATTAAGAAAATTACAAAATCTCTTTAGGGATGAATAATTTATATCTGAATTCCCTTTAAATTGGAGGAAGTTTTAGTCATTCTTGTGATGTATTTAAATTTATTTTATTGCTTAAATGTTTAAGTAAAAAAAATGACATATCTAGTTTTTATTTAATTTGCTTCATGACTATTCTTTCCATATTATTAAATGTAAAGAAATATCTTTCCACGAAGTCTTATAAAAGCATGTATTAATGTATAATATTTATAAGATAACTACTAAATTGCATGTCCATAAGCTGACAAAGAAAATATAGTTTTTAAATTCAATATTACCATCGTCTCACAGAACTCTAACTTAAATAAATACTACATTCATCGATAATTTAAAGAAAATCCGAATAAGGTTCCTGGGAATAAAGAAATATTTCAGGTAATTACATTTTGATACAATTTCATCTAAACCTAATTCAGAGGTGATTCTCCACTAATGAGAAACTTCTTTGAGACGTAAGGATCGCCATTTTCTGGGGGACTATCGTATTGATTGAAAGGCTTATTTGCGATGTGGTGAAGTGGAATTGCAATCGATTGCATCTTCTTTGATTCTTGTCCATGCAACTACATCAGATTCTTTTTCTGATATAAGAAACATCCTCCAGGTTACCGAAGGAATTGCAAATTAATCAATCAGACCACAATATATATATATATATATATATATATATATGAAAGATATTTCTTTCATGGTTTGATTTATTTATTTTTAAATATTTGTCTCGCTTTACAAAAGAAGAAAGTTATTTGCTTATGATTTAGTCTCATCATTTTTGAAATTACGTATAAATATTTTTTCTAATTTTACGAACAGGAAATCCCGAATTTGTTGCTTTTGCAAAAAAGCAAAAAATTTAATTTGCATATGCACTCATACACGCATGCACATACTCATACGCAGACGCATACACACGCGGACGGGAAAACCCACATACACATATATATCTAACTGCAAAATAAAAATTTTCGTTATCTTACTAAGTTAAAGATTTCAAAAACAGGGAACTGTATATGGTTTCTTGTTATTAAACTTTTTTGCGTGTAATGAAAATTAAATTAGTGTAATATGCTGGTTACCATGAGAAATTGTTAATCGACTTCGATTTATTTCAATAGCGGATTGGACGTCAGGTAACCTGAAAAAAAGTCATTTGAACATTACTGACAATGATGCATTCTGTGCATGTCATTAATGAAATAGCTGTCGTGGCTTTTGTGTATATTGCTACGATTTTGTCTATTATTTGAAGAAAATATAATATATGTTCAACTTTCTCAAAAATATTCAATTAGCGCCTTTATGGTTTTGTGGCCGCATATCATGAAAATGTTAAACTTTGATTAAAAAAAGCTCCAAAATAAGAAAATAATATTTGCTTTCATGCATTATATTTAAAAAAATTAATTATGTTTATAGAATGATCCTGAAAGTTAACTGTTTTTCATCAATTATATATTAAATTCAGAAGTTAACTATGGGTTATAGATTTAACTAGAAAACAATTAATACGCATAATCTATAATTTTTTTAAATGTCCTTCCATATTTAAAGGAATTTGATGCTTCTAAGTAATGTATTGTTATGAACCAGTAATTCTCTTTCCCTCACTACATCGTAAGAAAGAAAGATTTACATTAATCTGTATTGGATGCTATCAGATGTCTCATCAATGATCTCAGAGCTTGGTGACAAACTTGACGACCATTTGGCGACTTAATGACGAATTTGGCTACTTTGGTGACAAAATGGTTATTACCTGAAACTTTGAGAATTTTCTCAATCTGTCCATTAGGAACCAAGGTAGGCTCAAATTCCCCTATTTGTCCAGAAACTTCTAGCCCCGCCTCCCTGGAACTATAAAAGGCCGAGACTTTCAAACTGGGTTGTCAATCGAGGAGTCATGAGTCGAGAAGTCCTGAATTGGTAATGGTGAATAGTAGTCAACGAGTCGCTGGTAATAGTAAGAATCTGGTGAGTGGTTTAAAATTGAACTTCGTGGAGTAATCCTGAACTGCGGTGTTGTCGTTAGTTGGATGTGGTGAATGATAGTCAGAGTCTTCTGGAGAGTGGAGAGACCTAAACAACTACAGAGTGCTAAATTGCTGTGTGCCATATCCTGTCGTCATCTTGTCTTGTGTCATAGACCGTTATGGTAAGTAGTGAGTCTGCAGTTAAAGCGGAAAAATGTATAGGAGTAGTTTAGCCATCAGGATAGTAGAGCAAAGCTCCGAGGATCCTTTCTTCTAATTCATCATAGCTGGCAGCTTTGTGTGCATTTGCTGTTGTTAATATTTGTGGACTACTGTTGTTATTGTGTGCTGATGTCCTGTCTTTTTGTAAAAAAAACTTTGTCGTTATTTTCTACTAAAAGAGTGATGATCATGTCTATCTCACACCATACACCTACAATGCTCATAAAAGAACCCGATGGATAGAAAATCTGTAACAATCTTTACTAATGTTGTCCAGAAGAAGTGAATAATGAAAAATGGGCAATAGAAATGAATTGCAGCATCCCAAATTTTGCTTTTACAATATTCTTTAAGTAGTTGCATCTACTTCGTGTAAGAAATATGATAAAATCTAAAATGATATGTTTACTACCATGGCTTTTCTATCATAAAGAAAAAAATTAATTCAGAACAACTTTCTTACAAAATGTTTATGAAAAACCTTTTTGTGATAGACATTAATGCAGTTAATATAGTTTGATAAAAAAAATGATGATGAGATGTAGGAAGAATATTGAATAAATGATGTAACATGAAGTGCGTGAAATGGTTCTTAAGATCAATAATTTTTACGAATCAACAAAATCATTAGAAAATCAATCAAATAAATATTGATATTTCTTTAGGTCGAATGTTCAATTTCAATTTGAAAAATCTCTTAAAATATTAAATACTATTTCATCAGAAATTAATTATAATTTACTCAATTATTTAATGTATCTGTATGAATGAGATTAAAATTTTAAACATACATTTAACTTGTATTTAATATGAACATATTTTAAACATGTGAAAGAAAAATTTGGATGCAACAGAAAAAAAATGTTTGCAGCCATGTAGTTTTTCAGGAGGAAGTACTAATCAATAAAAAAAAATCTTATGTCTCCGTTTATACCATTCACCCAATACCCTTTATGCTTTTGTATAATCTGTTTTGTAAAAATATATATTTACATATCCTAGATTATTAGAAAGGAAAAAAAAAATACTTTTGTATTGGATAAACAAGACACGAGAAATAACTTCGGTATTATAAGATTCTACTAATTTCGAAATTCTATTTGCATTTGGTACAGCAAAGGAAATTATTTGCGAAATCATGAATAGGTGCCAAGGCTTACATATACTCCGTATTCAGGTAGCGCTGATATTAAGGTACGTGTGTCTTGGGTATATTTGGCTCATTAGGAATTTCAAAATAATCGAATTATTGGGAAATGTTCCCTCTTTACGAATTGTTAAATTTAGTCACATCTTTAGACACTCGCAACAAAAAATCAGAGAAATCGCAAGATTTTTTGAACTTATTTTCAGTAAAAAGCAAAGAAGATGTTTCACTAACATCTGCAAATCTGCTCATTTATTTAATTTTATTAATATTATTTTTACATATCTTATAAAACTTAGATGAATGCAAGGAAGGGTTTTCTTATCAATTCATTTATTTATCTTTCAATTGATTCCAAAATTTCATAAGAAAAAAAAATCTTTTTTTAAATCTTCTTCAAAACTGTGCAAAATATCAGCGATTGCATAAAGTATTTGTTCTCATAAAAATAAACACGGCGTCTATCTTTATTTTTCAGAAGTTTCAAAATGACAAAATATTAGTAAAAACAGGCTGTGGAATTTGGAAACTGGTGCAGGCAGATAAGAAAGTATAATTTTATTATTTTACCCATTTTCAATGAATGAATCTCAGTCGAAATTTTCAAGTTAGAATTTCCATTCATCAATAAGTCTCCCCACATGAAGACCACCTCAGAGATCTAATTTGTTGAAGTTCCAATTGGTTTCAAGGATATGTCCCCATTTCAGAGATAGTTCAGTTTTTGTTTTCGTTTCGCTATTGTAAAAAGTACCGACGATTACATTCTCTCACTGGTATGCAGTGTTTCAGATACCAGAAATAGGCTTTATGAAACTTAATGGTTCACAGTAAATATGGAAGCTTGTCTTCTTCTACAGGAACAAAAGTAAAGAGCAAGCTTCTCGCTGACTGATTTCGACTCCATTTAGCCTGTGTGCTGATATATTAGCCATTTTTGGGTATTGTTTGTTTCCTTGGCAATTATCAATATTTCGTACAACCCGGTCTGAATTTTGAAAATTTTCCACGTATGTGTAACATTAATCTTGTCAATTTTAGATAACACACATCAAACTAAAATCTTTCTTTATTTATCAGATTATTTTGACATGTGTGAAGAGAAATAATTCTTATTAGAAGAAAGAAGTTATGAAGATTAATGCTTAAAATTTCTGTCTCACTCGGTTCTGCCATTTCTTTAAACAACTTTTCCGGGATTAAAATTATTAGGGGAATATTAAATTTCACATAAAGCTATGAAGATATATAATATAAAACATATAATCTGAGTCTGCAAATATTATTTTTCAAAGGAAAATTCTTTTTATTTCTTTCTTTAAACAAATAATTAAAGGTGCCAACACTTGAAATTTAGATTAGACGAAAATTTGAAATAAATAAATTAATAATTTCTATCACTGAATGCTTGATATGGCCATCATAAATATACTTTGTATAATTTATAATTGTCAAGTGATATCAGTTTCAAAAATAAAAAGATATCAGTTATGTGTTTCTATGTTATTCCGAATAGATATCATCTACTAATGTGCATTAATGAATTGTGTAGATTTTAATTTACGATAAGAAATTTAAGTTAATCTTAATTTAATTTAAGAAAAAAATAACAGTTTATCAATAAATTTTATTTCTTTATCATTTAACACAAAATTGATTTAAATAAAGCTAAAATATATTAATAGTTTTTAATGCGCATCATATATATCACCTCTTAGCAATAATGAGCTTTCACCTTCATTGATATACATTTCGCATTAAGGAAAATAATACGGATATTTGTTAAAATACTTTAAAGAGAACCTAACTAAATTTTGAAAGATAAACATTAATGAAACAGCATAATAAATATGATTACCTTTATTAAATGCCATTTTTGTACATTTCATATAAAATATTGAAGATATTAACTGCATTAAATGTCAAGAAGAAATAACAACATTCTATGCATTTTTTAAAAAATCATTAACAATATTAAGCTTCACTAACTGATAATAATAGTTTAATTTGAAAACATTATTTAAATTTAAACTTCTGTAGGTGGAATACGAACATTATTGGAATGAATTATCATACAAATTGCATAAGGTCATAGCTCTGATTCATCATTCTCTTAACAACTTGCTAAACAGTATTTAATTTAATTTATTGCACTTTCGCTGATAGAGCAGTTGACTGAGCATGTCTATCCTTATACCATAACAGTATTATTTAATGGATAATCCCGAAACTCCGATAGGAAGAGGTCTAACTCTTTTTTTATTAGACTAAATGTTTCAGTAAAGGAAATATGGTGAGCCACAATGATAAATTGAATAGTGATGAGGTTTTGAATTCAGCTTTGTAATTAGCCTGAGTACGAAATTAAACCTTTTTCAACAACAAATTTAAACCTTTTCCTTGAAAAATGATTTCAACATATATCTATGATATTCAATAGTATCTTACAGCATAGATTTACAATTTAAAGAATAAATATTGAATTAAGAATACAAAATAATTTTCAGGGATATTTCCTTTATGATCAAAGATAACAGGAGATTTAATGAGATCGCAATTATATAATTATTGTGAAAAGTGTATACAATAATGTTGCCTACTTTTTGAAATTTAGATATTATAGTTAGTTGAAAAAAGCATTTTTCAATGTATTAAGAACTTATATAATTAGTTGATAATTAAAATATCTATACTTCGTTACATATTTAGAATAAACCATTTTCTTTAATAACAATATTCTTTCTATTATTTTACCTTAACAAATAGAATTTCAACGATATAAAGAGAAAGTTAGTACAAACATCAAAATATAGAAACCAAAATTATAGTATTACTACGGATTAATAAAATTTCTCTAGAATTCGAAGATATTTTCACTTTGTTGGGGTGTATGATATAACACATTCAGTAGGCCTTAAAAACGAATTTTGGCGTTTATTAGCACGGAGACACAGATGGCAAAATATAACCAAGACTTGCCCAAGCAAAAAACAACATCATGTCTAGCACATAGCAGAAAGCAAGTAACACAGCTATTATAAGCATCTTGAAGCGTTCAGGGAGAGAACTCGCTCAACTATTTAGAACAGCTGAATTCAAGAAACTTCCTCCTGCTCTGTTTCATGGTCTTTTATAGTCACCGCGACACATCAGAGAAGAAATTAAAACAATTAAGCGTGTTTCAGCTCCTATTGATCATATTGTCAAAGTTCTGAAAAATTCTTTTGTCATCCATTTTGCGTCTATAGTCTCCAAATTCATCGAAAAGTTGAATTCCAAGTAGTCCATTTTGTAGCCGGGGTCACTGATACGGTATCCGATCAGCATTCAGCAAAGCTGATAGTAAAACTATCTTTCCTGCTATCGTATCAACTGTGGTGGGAAGCAACGTTACAAAATTTTAATATTATTAAAGAAAAATGCATTGAACTATACAGAACTATACATAATAATTGTTCAAGTCAAGAATAAGGTAAATTAGACGGTCGCCATGCATTCTAAAGTAACAACTATAAATAATTTTAAAATCTTAAATAAAAAATAACATACATAGCATTTTCCTGTTGATTATTTACAGAGAAAAAAATAATTAAAAAATGTGACTGCTTTTGAATTTTTACTATTTATCGACCAATTGCTTCAGATTTTAGGTGAGGTTAACGTAAAGAAAACCTAAAATATGTTTCATCGAGCCTAATTACATAAAACACAGTTAATGAAAAGCGAAACTCATAATTAAAGTCCCCGGTGCCTTGCATATTTGACTCTGGCGTCCTACCATTGAAACTGAATGATAAATCATTGGATCTTGTGTGGATCTTCTCGTTCTTTGAAACTCCTTTTTTAGAGTTTTAGTGCGGATTAGTATCACTCTTTTTTCAGGTATTTTTCAAATGCAATCCTCGCAAGAAGGATACTGATAAACCATGGTACTGATAAATCGTGGTACTGATAAACCATGAATTATATAAAGTCATTCTGCTATAGTATCATTTATTCTTGATGATAGTATCATCTCAAAAGTAATATGGCTACTCCCTAAAGATATGAAAAAAGAATCATCGTACACACACCAGTTCGAGATGCATATTCCTCCCTGAAGTAATAAAACAAAGAAAAAAATCCAGAAGTGAAATACTTCTGTTCAGTATATGGTTTCCTTTAAGATGACTGCAAGACTAAAACAGTTATGCTAGCTAAGAACTTGCAAGTCTAAATCCAAATTAGAAGTTAATTACATTGCCGGATAGAATGTAAGCTAACAACATAATATTGTTATAGCTTTAAGTAAACGACACCCTATACATTTATTTGACAATTCTCATCCACATATTCGTGCATACAAAAACTAGAATAAATGAATTTTTTTTTTACATAAGGCAATATGGAATAGATAAAACCTCATTTGAAGCGCAATTTCATACTGGTATCTGAAAGCATTGTTTTAACCTAAAAATTTCTCTTAAAGTTTTCATTTTTTGTTGTGATATTATTAGAAATGAGTAACTTCAAATTTAATATTTATTTAAACAGATAAAATCGCATACTTATGCTTCAAATTTTTAATCTTAAACTTTGAAATAAGTTTTAAATATAGTATTTTTAAATTGTGATTTTTATCAAATAAATAGCTTCTCATAGTCAAATTTATTTTCCTTGCATATGAATATTTGCCATCTTTGAGTATGTATGCTTAAAAAGAAAAAAGGATGGATACTCCAAAGAATGAATTTAGCATATGTTATTCTGAAATATTTTGTCATTGCTACTATTTTATTTCTTTTAGAAAATAAAATTTTGTATTCACTATCGTCTGTATTGTAAATTCTTTGGTAGTAAACTTCTGTATTTGGCATTGATTTCAGGTATCTCTAAAAATGAAACTGGTATCCAATCTAAGAAATAAAATATGCGTTTTATCATATTTTTCCAGTTTCGTGGATATTTGGAACGCCAGAGGGAAGAAAACAACAATTTTACGTAAGATGAGATGAAATTCCGTAATGCATATAAATTGATATATAAGTAGTTTCATATAACAACATTCTTTCGTAGGTTCTGCGACGTAGAAGGAATTACGGAAAGGAAACGAAAAGAAATCTCCCTAGAAAAAAAATTGACGAAAGGTGTTTTCTTGCAACCGCTTTGCAAATTTTACTTTTATTTGTATTTTATCACATTTTTGGCAGCAGGCGAATATTAAAAAGACAGAGCGAGAAAAATATTCTTGCAAGGGAATGGATTTGGAGAAATTTTATACTGCTTTCTTATTTCAAAAGTAATGAGAATCTTATCATCAACGAGATACACTCAAGCTTTTTAATGAATTTCAGTTTTATAATTTTGAATTTACAAGGGAATTTACAACTTTGAAAATACAATATTAATTTATTATATAATTTTTAAATGTAACCTATATAATTTTTTTAAAAGTTAAATTATTTTTTTTATATCAGAAAATGAAAATAGAAATTGCCTTTCCAAATTCTTCCTCCATACAAAAAACACTTTGAACTAAAATGAGGAAAATTAGAATAAGGTTTTTTCACATCAAATTTCTAGATTTCTGTCAAATTTTGAATAAATTATATTAAAAAGAGATTGTATATTCATCTCTTGGAAAGTAATTTAATTATGGTTATAAAACGAAAAAATGAATAAAATTTAATATACAAATTTAACAAGTAGTGAAAATATGCCTCTATTGTTTAGTTAAATTTTTCAAAGATTTCATCTGTCGATCTGTACTTTTGCATGAGTCTCAATTATTTAAAAGCTTAACATAGATTAACGGAATTTTGTTCACAGTTTTCTCATTTAAATTACATATTTTTATTAAATTTTAAAATTCATATATCAAAAATATTTTGTTCCTTATTTTTAAAAGCAAATAAGAATGATAGTTCAAAAATATAATTATATGGAATTTAGTATGTAATGTTGTTAATTTAGTGCAGTTCGATACGAAATTGTGGTTTCAATCAGTAAGAAAAAAGGTTCAAAATAATTATTCAGCTCTCTGGTATATTTGCATTATCAACATCCTATTAATTAATTGTAAAAAATTCACCACTGAACGCAAGCCATTGGACATTTTCGAACTTATTATTCGTCAATGGCACTCAGTAAATAACACACAAGTATATTTATAATTAATTTCGGAAAGGCCATTCGCCCTGGTTCTATTACTTAATTATACACGTTTATTCGGCCTTCCTTGAAGGAATACATAACTAAATTGTTTAAAGTGCGACAAGTAAATATATATTATTTCATCAATTAACGAAACCATTGTTAGATATCACATTCCTCAACATACAATATTTGGATCATGTTTTAAACTAAATTGTAGTGTCTCATTCAAAGATACCTTTAAAATTACCTTTAAGTATTCTTTTATAGAAGTGTCGTATATAATAATTCCGTGTGTCTTTCTTAGAAGGAGGGTAAAGAATATTTTATGTTGCAAAATGATAAAAAAAGAACTTTTTAAGGTTATTTTTTTTTTCTTTTTATATTTTGACATTTAAAATATGAATTTTTAAATGTCAAAATATAAAAATAATAAAATGTTATTATTTTTCCAAATTAATAATTAAAATTGCATTTTAACCAAAAGAAAAAAGAATAGGCACTTGAATAGAATGCATTTTCTTTATAAAAAGACATAACTAATGTTGATTTTTAAAGCACATTTTACTATGGAAACGAAAAAAATAAATCTCCTTTAATGCTTGTTTTCTTAAAACCATTTAGTTATACCTGTATGATTTTAAAATCATATCAACTAATGATAATGCTACAAAAATGAATCAAACCAGAGTTATTTTAAAGTGGAATAAACTAAAGGCATGTATCATACTTTTAGTTACTATTAAGAAATTGAAGATAATAGGGAAATCAATGCATTTAGATGAATTAGTTAATATCATTGCTGAAACAATAAAGCAGAATAAGGAATTAATTATGATTGAAAGATAGAAACACTTTTATACGTAGGAGAAAATACTTTAAAAGCAATTATCTTTAAAAACTAAATTCTTATTTAAAGATATCGATTAATTTAGTTCAAAGAATAAAGGAGTTCAGTTTTGGTATAAATCAAGCTCTATAAACAAATTAAATTATATTCCTACTACGGTCGACACACAAAAAAATATTAAATACCAAGAAATATGTATAAAAAATTATTGATTTTCGCAAGAATTGAAATCGTATTATTCACAGAAATCCGTGCATTTTACTGACGAGCTATAGCCGGTTGATTTCAATTTTCATTAAAAACTTTTAAAACTCTATTTAAAGTATAAAAAATTAATTTAATCTAAGTAATGAATTAATATTAGAAACAAAAAACTGCATTATCATCAAGTGTCATCCACAATAAGTTTTAAAAAATGGATTTGAACTTGAGTAGAGGAATAAAAAGTAGTTTCTTAACGTCTGAAAATTTGAACAAGATATATTAATAAACATATTTAAGGAGAATGAGCACTAGTTGTAGGACTGGAATAAGATATTTTTAATTTTATGTGCAACGCAATCAAATGCAATTAGTAAATTCAAAAGAATGTGAGACTTTATTACTAATTTTAAAAATTATATATATATATACTAACCTACATGCTTCTCGAAATGCATCTTAGCGTCTTATGTATAATTCACGTATATGATGTCTAACATAAATAATTTCTTTCTATATGCTTAATAAATTCAGTGTATCCGTTTTCTAAACCATCATATATATTGTAACGACTTAAATGAACACTTCTCTGTAACATTAACTTCTGATGCTTTATCTTTATCTTTTATTTTATTATGATACTAATTTATGTAATTTTAAACTTCCAGCGTTAAATTGCATAATTACTAAATTGCTTCCAACCCGAATTTCATTAACAATTTTTTTAAGCTCTATAATCTCTGAATGCCTTCTTACACTCACTTTCCAAATTTTCTGCTTTGTTTTGGTAATGCCATCATTCCTTGATATTGGATTTAAATAGTGGCATTAAAAGAGCCGCTGAATTTGAAAATTAATACTTTTAAATTTTTATATATGTGAATACAAAATAGATTTCTAATTTTTAGAGCTATTTAATCAGTCTTGTTTGTTGCTCAACAGTAATTTATTCAGAATATGTCCAAAATACCAAGAAGAAAAGAATAATTCAATAATATAAAAATGAATGTTGGCGTTTGGTAATAATTAGATGCAAATTAAACGCCATATTTTTTTTGCTTTTTAATTGCTTTTTTTTTAGTTTTTGGTAAAAATTCAATGGAACAAAAATTATGTGCATGTGCTCCTATTATTTGATCTATTAATGTGTACATAATAAAAGGCTAACTGAAGCCTTTTTGAAATGTCAATCTCGAGTTTTGTTGTGTGGGAACTGATATTTATTATATTACAGCTGCGTATTATGTTGTATTTGTATGCTTCGTATATCCACATTTTATTTAATGAATATAAACATTATTTACTGGGAAAATGTATAAACAAGCATTTATGGTAGTTGAAATCTGCTAAAAAACAATTGCAACTAATTGTGCGCTGAGGAACATCATTTTTATTGAAATGATGGAAATTCATTTAGTTTGGCAATTTTTATACAATACATTCACTTCTAGTCGGCATATTCTTTCTTGCTAACAGTTTTAGATCTAAAATCTAATAATTTCAAGATGAATACATTCCTGAAGATGAAAATGAATCATTATTAATGACATTGATGGTAGCTTATTCCAAAGCGATTTTTCTTTTGAATAAAAAATGTAGAAAACTCATCTATAAACATCAATACTTCGATACGGATAAGCTATGAGTGATTTTAGTTTTGTGTGGCTCGATTGTATTCTCAAAATTTATTTGGTTTCCCAGAAGCTCAAATTCGCAATGTAAAACTTTTTCAAAAATAATTCTTTTCAAATTTTACCATTATACACTAAAATGCGATGAGGACAAAAATAATCAATAAAAAGCACATACATAAAGAATATCTTATTCAAATTAAATTTAATTCAATATTGAAGTAGTTTTGCTTTTAAGAACCTAGTTTATTTCATCTATTTTTCTGAAAAAATTAAGAATTTTTTTTTTTAATAAGTAGCTCTTTAAACTTTGGTCCTTTTCAACTAATAAGCCTTTTCACATATGAAATTTTAATTACAAGTTTTTAATCAGAAGTTAATGATAACTTGAGTTATTTAGTTATTTATTTAAAAATGTCAAGAAAAATGAAAATGAAAAAAAAGTGTTTTAAATGCTTCATTCATCTTATTGGTTAATTTCCTTACTAATTAAATTTTTTATATGAGGAATGGTAATTTAATAAGATAACATATGGCTAAAAATAAATAATGATATTTTTGATGTTTCAAAATATTAGTTCCAAATATTGAAAATATTTTTAGATATGTGTTGACGTATTTTATATTATATAAGGCTATTAGACTATATGCTCTTCTTTTAATTAAAAAGTGATTAAAAAGTGATTTATGAAGAAATAAATAAGAT
Organism: Argiope trifasciata; assembly: GCA_026543055.1. Taxonomy (NCBI): domain Eukaryota; kingdom Metazoa; phylum Arthropoda; class Arachnida; order Araneae; family Araneidae; genus Argiope; species Argiope trifasciata. The sequence continues at coordinate 3,175,892 of JAPMOQ010004434.1, read as the reverse complement.
GCATTTGAGACTAGATTTTTGTCTATGTCAAGAATAATCAAGAGGTCTTTATTTTCATATAAGAGAATATTTGAATTTCTATTTTCCTATTATTAAATTTTGTTGAAAACTTATACAATTGCACATTTTTTCAATTGAATTTTAATGCTCCTCATCAGAAATATTTGAGTTCTGTTCCTAAAGGTTTTTAAAGTTAGGATCATTGCTTATGGTACATCATTATTAATGACAAATTTAGCTATCGACTTCATGACGTACTATTTTCCCATTGCTATTATATTTGAATCGTATTAGATTTTTCTGTTTAAAATCAGCAAAGAACAAAATATCAATTTAGCGCGGAATCAAATTGCTATTGATTGCTATTTTCGTGACTTTTACAATATTATTAATTAAGTATATCACCTTTATATTTATTTAAGAAAAATATTGTATATATACATACATACATGCATACATACATATATATATATATATATATATATATATATATATACACACATATACACTGAACACTGAAGTGACAAAAGTCATGGGATAGCAATATGCAAATATACAGATGGCAGTAGTATCGCAGCGAAAAATTATAAATGCGCAGTTCGTTTTAAAGAGCTTTCATTTGTGTCAAGTTATTTGTGTGAACCGGTTTTTCGTGATTTATGGCGTCACGACGAGAATTAACAGACTTTGAACGTGGAATGTTAGTTTTAGCTAGACGCATGGGTCATTCCATTGCGGATATCGTTAGTGAATTCACCATTCTGAGATTCACAGTATCAAGATTTTGCCGAGAGTATGAAATTTCAGGAATCCCATCCCATCATGGACAGCGCAATGGGCGACCACCTGCACTTAACGACCGAGACCGTCGACGTATGTGTAGAAGGGTCAATGTTAACAGACATGCAACACTTCGTCAAATAACTGCAGGAATCAATGTGGGACGTACGAGGGACGTGTCCGATAGGACTGTGCGGCGAAATATGTCTTCCTTGGGCTATGACAGCAGAAGACCGACTCGAGTGCCTTTACTGATAGCACGACATCGCCTGCAGCGACTCTCCTGGGCTCGTGAGCATATCGACTGGTCTCTAGACCAGTGGAAAACCGTGACCTGGTCAGATGAGTCACGATTTCAGTTGTTACGAGCTGATGGTAGAGTTCAAGTGTGGCGCAGACCCCACGAAGCCATAGACCCAAACTGTCAGCAAGGCACTTGTCAAGCTGGTGGTGGCTGCATAATTTTGTGGGCTGTTTTTACATGGCATGGACTCGGTCCTCTGGTGCAACTGAACCGATAATTGACTGGAAATGGTTAGGTTCAGCTGCTTGCAGATCACTTGCAGCCATTCATGGACTTCACGTACCCACAGAACGATGGGATTTAATGGATTACAATGCGCCATGTCACCGGGCCAGAACTGTTCGCGATTGGTTTGAAGAACATTCCAGACAATTCCAGCGCATGATCTGGCCATCTAGATCGCCCGATATGAATCCCATCGAGCATTTATGGGACATCATCGAAAGATCCGTTCGTGCCCAAACGTCTGCACCATCCACACTTTCACAATTATGGACGTCTATACAGACAGCATGGCTCAATATTCCTGCAGAGGACTTCCAACAACCTGTGAACTCCATGACACGTCAAGTTGTTGCACTTCGCCGGGCAAAAGGCGGACCGACACGATATTAACAGTCATCCCATGACTTTTGTCACTTCAGTGTATGTGTGTGTGTGTGTGTGTGTGTGTGTTAAAGTGTTTAGTTGACAATAACAAGTCACAGAAAGTATATAATTGACAATGACATGTCACATAAAGTATTTAATTGACAATGAAAAGTCACATAAAGTATTTAATTGACTATGACAGGTCACATAAAGTATTAAATTGACAATAAAAAGTCACATAAAGTATTTAATTGACAATGACGTTACATAAAGTATTTAACTGACAATTTTAAACAGCAGTAAGATTGGCGAACCAGCTGGTCGCCAAAGGATGCTAGTATTTTAATATATAGAAATCTAATTGACATTTAATTACTGATTGAAATTAATTTTTCTTAAACAGCGTATTAGAGGATATGTATGTTAGTTGGAAGAACAAAAGTACTTCTTTTCCGATTCAAAATATTCTTCCAAAAAATAGTACCTCCTTCGAATGTTTTGGACTTTTTTTTTAATCTTGATGTTTTCTGGAAAGATTTATTAAAAATATGAATAGTGTTAAATGAAAGCTTTAAATTCAGTGAATATATGCATTTCTAGAATTGCTACGCAAGGAAAAAAAGGATTTGTTTACTTAGAAGTTTTGTTTACTGAGAAAATCAAATATCAAATGTCAATGTCAAATATGCATCAAGACAATATGAATAGATTTAGTCTGAAGTTTGCATATATATATATATATATATATATATATGTGCATACATACAAATACAAAAATTGAAAATTTTAGTATTCATTATTGTGTGAATACTATTTATGGAATAAGGAAATTTTACCGATTTCCTGGCAAGGTTTTCACCCAACGTGCATTTATTCATATATAAAAATGATACAGATGTATAAAGTGATTTATGCAAATGTCGGAAGAGAATAGGTTACCTGAAAAATATTGTACTTATTTTTTTACATGATAATTTTTATATCATTTCCTATTCCGTCTAAACTTAACGTAATATTCTATAAAAAGAAATTGAGCAGTATTTTTTAATAAAATAATGGTTCTTTATAAAGATAACGTTATTCTTTCAGGTAATGAAAATTTTATTCTATTCTTTCTGTGCCAAAGTCTCATACTTTAATTCTCTTTCGGAAACAGTGCTATAATTCATAGAAATGTCTTAATTAATTTGACTTTTTTATCAGTATTCCCAGAAGTAAGCATATGAATTGCAGAGTGAAATGAATTGGAACTTAGTGGATTAATTGACGATAATAATAGGCCCGCAGTAAACATTGCTTTGTGAGAACATAATAGTTAAACATAAACTCTAGAAAATGAATGACTTTCTATAGAATATTTACTATAAAGAGGGGGATTAGTTAAATTTTCAGATTTGCTTGCCATTATGTCTACATATCATAATTATCGAAGAATTATTTTATGACTTCATGAATTTCCCTTTGCTTACAATGAGCCAGTTATAACTATTTCTTTTAATGCATAAAATAGGAATGTAGAATCTCCTTTTCGAGAAATTATTTTGGGTGCTCATAAAGCATTTTTTCACATTTTTTTGCTCCAATATTTTTGTTTTATTTTTTCATACAATCTTAGAAATTTTATCATAATGCACTTTATGTAATGGTTAGATATTAATTATTTATTAGCAGGAACTTAAGTCAGTATTCATATAACATAAATAAATCAGCCAAATTGAGAATTTGCAGCACCTCTTACAAAGGTTCAATGGTAATAGAAGCATATATAGAAGATATTCTATAACACTAGAGTAGATGCATGGGTTTTCTCAATGTGGTTAATATATCGAATTTTAGACAAAACTAACTGACGGGATTTTCCCAAACTCTAAAATTAAGGGCAGAAGTTTTGTAAATTCTAAAATTCAGAGCAGGCGAAATTTTATGAACCCTTATAGGCTTTTTTTTTCTTTTCAGTTGTTTTGTTTTTTATATATTGTCGAATATAAGAAGATATCATCCTGTATTCAGATTTTGCTTATATCACTAACATTTTACATTACCATAAATATCCCTTAAAATGAGACACTTTAGATTTCAAATTAAATATATTATTTCAAAAAATCATTATAATTTAGCCACGTAATTTAGTATTGGTAAAAATAAACTAATAAAAACTTTTCTAAAGTAAAAAGAAAAAAACCCTGTAGAATATAGAGAAGAAAGTGAGTTAGTATTATAATTATTTATTTGATTAAAAATTGGAAAATATTGCAACTATGAAGAAGTATTAAATATCAACAAAAATTAAATAAAAATTATTCTATGCAATTTGCACTAACATAATTTAAGAACCTTTCATGGCTATATATTGGCTATATTTTTAATGTTAAAAATTGGATTATTTTTTAAATGCCCAGTCTAATAGTCTTTTTTCTTAACTCACTTGAAGCAACGGTGTTCGGGTAGTAAGGTGTAGTTTTTAGAAGCGGAGGGTTGCAGGTTTTTCATCTAATTTCCCCAATACCGTTAACATGCGGATCAGATTCACATTAAATCGGCCGAGTATAATATCTGACCACTAGTGAGGTGTGAAAATTTGGAAAGAGAGTGCCAGTTCAGGTTTCATCTTTATCATCTGACCATGGTTCAAAATTACAAACCTCACTCACAAAATAGCCATAATATTGCTTTAAAACATTTTTCATTATTTCTAGAACTTAAGAGCATATTTTTAAAGAGATATGGAGACAACTGTTTATGTATTTGTTATTCATTTAACTACGCCGTTCTTTTATTTAAAAGCACTAAAAATAAATCCAAAAGACATTATAGAAATCCTTTGAATAAAAAACGTTAATTCCATGAGAATATAAATACATTTTTTGTCAGAGGAAGTATGAAATTCTTTTGATGATGTGTAAATTCGTTCTCCTTTCACCATAACTACGCGATATTTAGAATGCTTTTGATACTTTCGTTTGGACAGAGTAGTAGAATGCGTCAATATAGTAAGTAAAAAAAAGTTTTATTATTTAATAAAACTTAGAAAATATTAAAAATGTCCATGTTTTCCTTTTGTGTTTATTAAATATTAAACAAAATAGATTCAGTATTACAACTAGAAAATGTCAATTAAAATTTTTCTTTCAGCGAATTAATTATGAAAATAAGTCTTTATATATAATACTCTTACTAAAGTGAAGAAGCATATAGTGAACTGAAGTTAAGAAAATAAAAAATGATTTATAAATTTTTGTATGAAAAATAGAACGAAATATTAATTACTTTAGTAGAGCAAAACATGTATTTAAACCGTTTTTGAAAAGATAAAAAGGTACTCTGATGCAAGTTTCTTGCCAATGAACTGAAAAATTCTTCATCAATCACTTACATTTAACTATTAACAAAAATGTGTAAAAGAAAACTACGTTATTTTTTGTTATAAATAAAATATTAGGATTATAAACAAAAAGTATTATAATAAAAACAATAACTTCTAAGAATGAAACAAATGTAGAATATTACTTCATCTTTCTGTAATAACTATAATAATTTTGTAGATTACTCAATCTGAATTGTAGCAGAATTATATAAGTAGGAAATGTACTGAATTATAATTTTTTTATAATTCAGTACATTTTTATAAATATGTATAAAATTATGTTTATAAATTTTTGCAAGAAAGTAAATTTCCGAAATCATTTTGCATTAGCAAGATAAAAAAGATTTTTAAACCATTTTTTGAAAAGAATAATATTGTACTCAGATGTAAGTTTCCTTACAGTTAATTGAACTCATCTGCATGAAATATTTTTATTTAACTGCTATTACAAATAAACAAAAGATAATTCACATGTAAATAAATGCAAACATTTTCTGTAAAAATCAATGACGTCTTCGATGTTTCAGCAACGTCATATCGAAATATGATTATAAATAAACGTATAACAGCAAAAATAATTTCTGAGAATGAAAAAAATGCAAAATATTACTTCATCCTTCTGTAAGAATTACAATGGTTTTTATTTAGAATATTCCAACTGAATTAAAGAAGCATTAAGGGAATTGAAAATGTGTATCAAAATTATTTATAAATTTTCGAAATACCTTTGTCCGCAAGAAAAAACAAATTTGTAAACAATTCCTTAAAAGACAACATTATACTCAAATGCAAGTTTCTTTAAAGTTAATTGTACCATCCTGCAACAAATATTTGCATTTTACCGCTAAGGAATATAAACAAAAGATAATTTTAAGGTAAATAGGTGAAAATCTTTTCTGCAACAATCCGTGCATCGTCAAATCTTTTTTGCATCATATATGATATAAGATCACGATATATGATTATAAATAAATGTGTTATAATAGGAACAAGAATTCCGTAGAATGAAATAAGTACAGAATATTGCGTATTCCTTCTATGTTTGAAAGAAAAGTGCTATGTTTTTTATTTGCCACGATTTGTTGCGGAAATAAAATCTTGTAATCCTACACTGAAGAATAAGACTGCCCTTACATTTAAAAGGAGAAGTCAGATGTAAACACAAGATAAAGTTACTCGTTTAAGAACTCTCCGTAATTGCTATACTTGTTCAAAGATAGCATTTCGTTTCTGAAAAGTTTCCGTGTACGATTCTGCTTGTTTAAAAGTTAACTCGGGTGCAAGTAATGTTCATTAAGGAGATTGCAAAACAGGAGATAGAACCCCTTTTAGTGCCGAATTATTCATATTTGAATTACTTTTAATTTAGATATCAATTCATGACAAGTAGTTATTTTGATTTGCTGTATTTTTTTTTTAATTTGCGTAGTTGTTTATGATACGGATAAATGATTTTATGAATAAGAATTAAAAATGAAAAACTAACTTTCGGAGGCGGAGTTTGTTTGATGGTTTTCAAAGCCGTATTATTAAATTTAAAAAAATACATTCCAGAAATGATTCGAAAATTACTTTTATAACTTTCTAAGAATACATGTTAAGTTCCACTACTTAATTGATATAAATTGAGAATCATCAGTTCATATTAATTAAGATTTAGAATTTTATTTTCCACAATTCTCTCATTGCAGAAAATTAAAACTATTCACAACTACCAAATTCATTTAACTCTTCTTATAAAAACATGTTACACCAATCTAAGTTAATGTAGAAATGTGATTGCTCTTTACAACTACGTATTACAATAGTTCTTGGGCACTTTTCTGCTTGTTATTTAACTGCTTTATAAATTTTCTAATTAAAAGCAAATAAACAGATCTACTGAAGAAACTATTGCAAAAATATTTAGAATCAATCCATTTATTTTCTGTACTAAAAACTTTCCTGTCGTTTCAACTCAGGTAGAATATAAATTTGCTTAAATAATAATAAGATATATTTATTTTCTTATTTCATTATCCTTTATCATTTATTATTGTTCTTATTTCATATATATATTATCTTTCTGTCAACAAATCAGTTAAATTTTTCTTAATATATATTCAATTATAACATTAAGAATTCCCTTTAAGTATTAATTTTTTTTAGTATTAAAATACATTAGTTTGGAGCTCGTATTTAAATCAACATAAATGACCATAAAGTATTTTAAATAGTAAAAACTTAAATTCTAAAGAGATTAAATAGTTTTCATACAACAAAAATATATTTATTCGCGTTTTCAAAAAAAAAAAAAAAAAAAAAAAAAACATTAAGAGAAAAATCATTCTCAAAAACTCCTTAAAATGAAAAACCCTCAATTCATGGAAGGATTTCTTTAGAAAAATTTTGTTTGCCACTATTATATTGAAATAAGTTTCCATTATTAATTCACGACACTAATATTGAATATTTCGTATTAAAAACAAGGAATCAACAACTTATACACAGTTTTGTATAGTATACGTATACAGAATAGCAAATGGAAATTCGTTTTTAAAACTAATTATTAGTATTGTTGAACTCTAAATGAAATAAGGAAAAACTTAGATCAATTTTTTTAAAATCTGAATGAAGATCTGCGGGAGGGGGGGGGGCGGAGAGAAATTAACCAAATAATGACTTTTTAAATTAATATCAGTCAGTTCGTCATATAGAATTGACGCTTCACTTATGAAAATGTTCTCTCAGGTTGCCCCTTTGCTAGAAGGTTGTCGCCTAGATTGAAACAATGATAGATTAAGCTATAATGTGATAATGTGGAATCGTAATCAATTGTAGTTTACTTTTCTTTGTTCCACAGTCCTCCGTATCTCTATCATTATATATTTACCTTTTTATATAAATGAATGTAGTCGATTCAAAAATTTCATTCCCTTTTCTATCACAAATTTAAGTCTAAAATATTTTTATAATTAAAAAAAAATTCTCTTTGAAATTTAACCCTCTGTCAGGATTTAAACATGGGTAAGAATCAGTTTACACCTGATTGGCATTGGTATCTCATATTCAGTTATTGTATTTATAAACAGCAAAATAGGTTCAATAATATACATCGTTATTTGAATGGTCATGACAAAGCAATTTATTATTCAGATGCGCATTATTTCTCACCCACAGGATTGTCATATTGGAGCTTGAGCTAATATGAAAGAGCAACTATATTTTACAAAGACAACAACTACTACAAATTTTAACCTTCCAAATAATAGATGGCTTATGAAATGCATAAAATACTATATGAAATAAATTATACCTCAAATTGTTTTTTTTTCTTAGCTCACTTTATTATTTGTCCCATTTGATTAATTTTAAATCTAAAGATAGAGTTTGAACAACAAAAAGTTTGATGCATAATGTTTTGATACATGCTGTTAATTTTATTATTGAATTACTCTAGAAAGTATTAATCATTTATTCAGGTCCATAATATGGATTTTTTTAAACTTAATTTTTGCATATAAGAAAGATTTTAGATACTTCAAAAATATTTATTTCATATTCTGTAAATATAATCTACATTTTCTTACTTTTTTCCAGCATCTGCATTCTGAGAATACCAAAGAAAAAAACTGCGCATGAATCAGAACAAGATGAAAATCTGTAATGCATACAAATTGTTGGATAAGCGGTTTCGTATAGCAGCATTTTTCGCCGATGCTATGATGCAGAAGAATTTATAGAAAGGAATGTAAAGATTTTCACTTGAAAGAATTCCTGGAATGCATATTGTTCCCGTCGTTCCACACATGTTTGCTTTTTAACAACAGTTTCTCGTATAAACAATCACATATTTCATTATTTTTTTCAAATTCCTCTATGATAATCTAAAACGCTGTGGTAAAAAATATATAGATAAAAAGTATTTATCGTCTTTTTTTCTGAATCTTGTATTTCTCTTTATTTTAATTTTTTTCAATTAGTTAATGAAAGATTGGAAAAATTCTTTTCAGCAAATCAAAAAATATTTCTAAAAATATGCAGGTTTCCAAAAATATGCATGCAATTAAAAGGCTCTCCAAGAAATAAGCCTTAAAAAATTAGAACTTTAACTGTAACTGCTCAGATATAATTTTATAATATTTTGAAGTATCCAAATTTTTGCTTGAATTTCTTAGATTTTTTTTTTTTGCATTTTTTGTTAAATAAAGAAGCTAATAAGAATATTTTTGTGACTTTATATATTAAGTTTATAATTTTTCTAAACATTTGAAATAAAAATTTTACTTAAGCCATGTATCTCTCTGATTTATCTCGTTTCAAATTTAAAAATATTTCAAATTATATGCTCAGGTTTTATTATTAAACAAAAGTTAACATTCCAAATGCTATAGCTGCCTCTTTAGGAAAGAATAATGTTGCCTATACGAGATTTCCTTTTTAGAAATTCAGGTTAATTTATTTACTCTTTGGCATACACCACTCGTTTTGACGCAGCATGGTCACCTTTGGTTCTTGCGCTATAAAAATCCAAATATCAAATCCAATCCAATCCTTTTCTCTTTGAAGATATCCATATTTTTATATTTCACCCAAACTTAAACTTTATCATAATTATTTCTCTTTTCATTAATTATAAAAAATAATTTGTACCACATTCAGAAATACATCATAAGCATCAATAGATACCATTTGCTTGAAAACTTCTTGGACTGTTGGATACCATCATTATTAATGGAACAAATTGGTTTGAACGTTATTTTTCTTTCCTCGATTCCATCCGCTGTACCATGAGACTTACTGCATTTACATATCTCTAGATAATATATTTGTTTTCCTAAAAGGAACATTTATTGTTTTTAGATAGATTGAATGTTTTTAAATAAGATTGTATGAAACAATAAACAGTGCGATAACATTTCACATCCCAGTTAAAAATATGAGTTAAGCTAAATTATGGTTAACTTTATTGTTACAAATTTGCAATATTATACTTCTATGCAATTAGACCCATAATAAAAAAAATATGTTTGAAGATATTTTTAATGGATTACTAATGAATGTCAGATTACTCTTACGTTTGGTGGCTATTTGCTGAAGAATTTTAGGACTAAAGCAGTGTAAATGAAGGTTCTAGACTTTTATTAGGATAATTCAATCTTTTCCAATATATCCTGTCAAAGAAATGATAAAAGTAAAGTTGTCATACAATAATTCAAAGCTCTCTTTAATTGATATTCGTAGAGTGAGTTCTTCAAAAGTAATACATTGAAATCTAATAAGATGGACTTTTATTTAATAACTAATGTAGTGTTGATTTCTGCAAATTCTCTGTTTGTGAGCCTTTTTGAATATGTTTAGTCTCCCGTGTTTATATTTTTTTGGAGTAAGAGGTCATTGCCCGTTATCGAACTATATTAATTTCTTTAATTGTACATTCCACTAACAGTTTTTGTAAAAAAAATATTTTATTATATTTTGAATATGGAATGCCACTATAACTAATGACGATGAATTGATCACTATGACTGATTTTATATCTATATATATATATATATATGTATATACTGTTGACTCATCCGGCCAGACGGGAGTGGCGCCAATGAAAAAGCAGCAACAAAATGACTTTAGTTATTATTATTATTATTTTGCTGTCACATCATTTTTCCTTATTTATGTTTCCGGTGGATTTTGTATTCGATCAGTCGTCATTCTGTATTCGCCATTCGCTCGTCTTTAATCGTTCCATTAAAATGGTTGAAATATTCTCTAAGGTCTGCTTTCTTTGCGTAAGATTCAATTAATCTTCGGAATGAGGTGAGTAGATTTTCATTTCATAATCATTCATCAATCATTATTCATTTATTTCTAAGTCGTTAATTCTACATAACTTTTGGTCCGTCGAGCCGGAGTTATCAATGAAGTATTAAAATTCATTACTCGAAAATCGAAATCAAAACAGTATTTTATAATACTCAATATTAATTCTATTATTTAAACATTATATTCTTTGTAGTTGCTATTTGTTATTATTGCAAAATGCATAATGAGTCCTAAAATTTCTAAAACCGAAGTTCATTTTGAGCAAGTATGCAAGGAGTTAGATTTATTTAGTCAGTTAATTAGAGACTGTGGTAAAGAACAACAGTCTAAAATCAAAATTTTAAAATCGAAAGTGAAATCTGCTGAAATTAAATTAGCGGAAATAGTTCAGAATTTTACAATAAAAGAGAATGATGATAATTTGGGGAAGTATTTGAAATACCAGGAGATAATTTTGGATTTATTAGTGGATCTTGAGGAAAAAACAGATCCAAAGTCGGATAATAATGACAAATATTCGGAATCCAAGGTTAAAGGTTCAGTCGTGAAATTACCTAAATTTGACCTTCCACATTTTTATGGGGATTCCGAATCGTGAATTTCTTTTAAAGAATTATTTATTTCTACTGTATTAGATAATGAAAGTTTGTCAAATCTTGAGAAACTACAGTATTTACATTAGTCAGTTAGAGGAAACGCGGCAAAAATAATTCGTGGATTCTCTTTAAAAGAGGAGAATTTAAAGCATTGCTGGGATTTATTATGTGAAAGATTCGAAAATAAAAGACTACTAGTGTTATCCCAAATAAATAGAATATTTTCTACAAGGATAGTTAAAGCATATAACTCAAAAACTTTGTTAGAAATAATTGATACGTGCAATGAATCTATTAGAAATCTTAATACTTTAGGGCTAGAGTCTAATTCTTTATGTGACTTGATAATAATTCAGTTTATGGTTTCGAAATTCGAACAACCGCTAAAACGAAGGTGGGAATTAACGTTAGAGAGTGATGAGATACCAGACTTAGATAAATTTCGGAAATTTATTGAGCGGGAAGCTCGAAATTTAGATGACGTGACGGGTATTAAATCAGAAACGAAATTCAATTCAACAAAAAAATCACCTGATGCTGGAGTAAATCGGAAACAAATAGTTAACAGTGTGATTGTTAAGAAAGGTTATACTTGTGTAGGGTGCAATCAAACTCATGCGTTATTTAAGTGCCCTACGTTTAATAAAATGCCTGTTTTTGAACGGTGGAAGGTTATAGAATTTGATAAACTATGTCAAAATTGTCTGCGTCAAAATCATCTGTTGGAAAACTGTAGAATTAACATAAATTGTAAAAACTGTGCAGAGAAACATCACACTCTTTTGCATGTATATGCAGCTAATGCCGGAAGTAATGAAGTAGTTGGTAACCCTAATTCGGAACTGTCAATTTCAAATACAGCACAATTTCATTCTAGTAAGGTGTTGTTATCAACTGCTTTAATTAACGTAAAAGGCAAAGGAGGGAAAGTTAGTCAGTGAAAAGCTCTAATTGATAGTGGAAGTCAAAATTCGTTAATCACGGGGGCCTTTGCCGAAAGTTTAGGATTGGCACTACATAGTACATCACGTAGTTTGGTAGGTGTTAATTGCATGGTTGCAGAAACATTATTAGAAGAAACCAAATTTGAATTCAATCCGCATTTTTCAGCAGATTTATTTTCGGTAAATGCATTCGTTGTGGATAGGGTAACATCACGCCTTCCGAATTTTTATTTGAATCAGTACGAATGGCCTCATATCAAAGGGTTACAGCTCGCAGACCCTAATTTCTTCATACAAAGCTCTATAGACGTGCTGTTGGGAGAGGACATTTTCTCACGTTTAATTAATGGAAATGCCATCATAGGCCCAGTGGGAACTCCTACTGCTTTTCCCAGCAAAATTGGCTGGTTTCTATGTGGTCAAGTTGACTTCAATACAAATGCCAGTCCCAGTGTTATCTGTCATACAACGTGTACAAACAATGACTCTTGTGTAAACAAAACTTTAAAAAAATTCTTCGATTGTGAATCGTTACCTGAATCGGAAAAAATCTGTTATTCCGAAGATACTGTAGAACAATTGTTTCTAAATACAACGACTCGAACCGATGAAGGGAAATATGACGTTAGACTACCCTTCAAGGAAGATAAGGTGATCGGTGAAAGCAAAATGGGTGCTCTTCAGAGGTTTTATACTATCGAGAGAAAATTAAATCAAAAGCCTGACCTACGGAAACAATACATTCAATTTATGAAGGAATATATAGACATGAAACCTATGACGCTCTTAAAAACAGATGAAACATCCCTTCAACCTAATTATTTCCTTCCTCATCACGGTGTAGTGAACGAGCACAGTACTACCACTAAACTTAGGGTAGTGTTCAACGCGTCATACAAATCAAATAACAACAAATCTTTAAATGTTGTGCTATTAAAGGGACCTAAACTCCACAGGAGTATTTTTGATATTTTACTTAAATTTAGAAGTTATCCGGTTGCGTTTACGGCTGATATAGCCAAAATGTATCGGCAAATTTTCGTGGTCGAAGAGGATAGAAAATATCAAAGGATTTATTGGCGAGAAAGTGTTGATCAACCAATCAATATTTATAAACTAAACACTGTAACCTACGGCACATCATGTGCACCATATTTAGCCATTCGCACAATACAAAAGTTATGTGAAGATGAATATGAGAATTTACCAATCGCAGCGGAAATCGCTAAGGAAAACTTTTATGTCGATGATTTATTGGCAGGAGGAGATTCGGTAGAAGCAGCTCAAGTCATAATTCAGGAGTTACGGAAATTTATGAGTTCAGGAGGATTTCCCCTTAGAAAATGGGCTTGCAGTCATCCAGAGGCTCTTTCTGGACTGCCAGAGTCCGATAAAGCAGATATTGTAATTCATTGTTTTGATCAGGAATTATCTCAAAGAATTCTGGGAATATTCTGGAATTTAAATTCGGACTGTATTCAAGTTTGGACAGTAGATTCCAAAAGCATCACCACTAAACGACAATTGTTATCGCAGATAGCTCAAACATATGATCCGTTAGGATTGATGGCACCTGCCACAGTCGTCCTGAAAATTATGCTTCAAGAACTCTGGTCGGCTGAAGTATCTTCGGATGAACCCTTACCTCGGCATATTCTCGAAAAGTGGCTTAAATTTCAATCTGAACTACCTCATCTGAAAGACATTCAAATTCCTCGATATATGCATGTAGTTAATGCCACTAAAATAGAAATTCATGGGTTCTGTGATGCCTCTGCAAAGGCCTATGCCGCCGTTGCCTATTTACGCGTAATATCCCACAGTATCCATGCATCTTTAATAGCTTCAAAAACGCGAATTGCACCCGTGAAACGCTTAACTTTGCCGCGGCTTGAGCTTTCAGGAGCAGTTTTATTGGCTGAATTGGTGAATGCTATACAGACTACCGTTAAATTCAAGGTCGATGAAGTCTTGCTATGGTGCGACTCCTCGATAGCATTAAGCTGGATATCTAACCCACCAGCAAAGGGGAACCAATTTGTCAAACATCGTGTGGAGAACTCACTGACGACAATTGAATCTTGGAGACACATACAGGAAAACAAAATCCGGCTGATTCCGCCTCTCAGGGACTTTTCCCTGGGCAGTTAAAGGCTAGTAACTGGTTTGTTGGTCCACCATGGCTTCTTTCGGACTTAAACGTACCTCTAAATATGTTGCCCATTTCATCGATTTCAGAAGATAATATATTATGAGATCAGGAACCTCATTTTTTAGTAGTAGAAACTACCCAGTTCCCGGACTTTCTATTGAAATATTCGTCATACTTAAAACTAGTTAGAATTGTTGCTTGGATTTTCAGGTTTTCTAATAATTTTAAATCCTTGAAATTAACCGGACCGTTGCAATCTCAAGAAATAGATTATGCGAAACGAAGAAAAGTCAAACTTATACAGGCGTCAGAATTCTCCGAAGATATCCGACAATTAAGAAAAAATAAATCAGTGAAACCAACCAGTAAATTGTCGCCATTAAATGTATTTTTAGACTCAAACAGCATTCTTCGTGTAGGAGGTCGACTAAGTAAACACCAAACATTATCGTTCGACCAAAAACATCCTATGTTAATTCCAAAGAATCACCATATATCGACCCTAATTATGCAACATTTCCACAAAATCAGTTTCCACGGAGGACAAAATCTTGTCTTATCATTAATTCGTCAAGAATACTGGATTCCGGATGGACTTTCCACTGTGATGAAGGTACTCAGAAATTGTGTAAAATGTTTTAAATTAAGTGCAAAACCCATTCAACAAATGATGGGTGATTTGCCGGTGCCCTGCATCTCAATAAGTCTACCATTCGAAAAAACTGGGGTCTATTATGCTGGACCAATAGTTACCAAATGCCAGCATTAGAGAAAAGCCACCAGATTCAAATCGTACATATGTTTATTCATTTGTATGAGCACCAAGGCTATCCATCTGGAACTAGTCACCAGTTTATCTACAGAAGCGTTTTTAGCGACCCTACGACGTTTCGTCGCACTTAGAGACTACCCAGCCGACATTTATTCTGACAATGGAAGGAACTTTGTAGGAGCCAATTCCTACATAAAATCCTTAATTGACTTATCTCGAAGTGAGGTTGTTCAAGACTTCTCATACTTCAAGGCTATCACGTGGCATTTCATGCCCCCCTATGCCCCCAATTTTGGTGGGTTATGGGAGGCGTCTGTCAAATTAACTAAACGCCATCTACTGAAAGCATGTCAAGGTTCGCTTTTAACATTCGAAGAGTTGTCTAAATTATTATGCCAAATTGAGGCATGCGTAAACTCAAGGCATCTGGTACCCCTGTCCCCTGATTCCAGTGATATCAGAGCCTTAACCCCTGGCCACTTCCTCATAGGAGCTCCTTTGATGGAACTTCCTGAAAGAAATATACGCAGTACTAATCTATATTTGAGTTTATCTTCTAGATATGGCCGTCTTCTCCAGCTCACGAAGCAGTTCTGGATACGATGGTCAAGAGAATACCTCTCCCAGATGATGTCTCGTCCCTTAAAGCACCGAGAGAACAGAGTCATCCAAGTTGGTGATTTAGCCGTCATTCAAGAGGACTCAGTGCCACCTCTGTACTGGAAATTAGGCAGAGTAGTTAACGTATTCCCCGGAAGGGACCAGGTCACTCGCGTTGTGGAGCTGAAGGTCGCCTCCGGAATCATCCGCCGTCCAGTTTCACGACTGGCCATCCTGCCAGTCTCTTCGCCGGCCCCCCAAGATGTTGACTCATCCGTCCAGACGGGAGTGGCGCCAATGAAAAAGCAGCAACAAAATGACTTTAGTTATTATTATTATTTTTTGCTGTCTCATCATTTTTCCTTATTTATATTTCCGGTGGATTTTGTATTCGATCAGTCGTCATTCTATATTCACCATTCGCTCGTCTTTAATCGTTCCATTAAAATGGTTGAAATATTCTCTGAGTTCTGCTTTCTTTGCGTAAGATTCAATTAATCTTCGGAATGAGGTGAGTAGATTTTCATTTCATAATCATTCATCAATCATTATTCATTTATTTCTAAGTCGTTAATTCTACATATACATAGATAGATAGATTACTGTTTACATTTCTTGTTAGTAAAATTGTAAGACCCCAGTATTCATTCTACTATTGAATCATTCACATTTTTGAACTTGATTGCTGAATGGCATTCTATGGTCTTATCCATTGCCTTATCTAACAGCATTCATTTATTGAATGTTGTCCACACGTGCAAAATTTTACATTGATTCTACTTCTTAAATAATTCGGACTAACAGTTCTTTTTAAGTTAATCTCAGAATGTTGTTTGGTCTACTATTTTTAAACGTTCATATACAGTTTTTTTTTTTTTTTTGTAAAATCATTTTAAGTTTTTAAAAGAATTTTTTTTTCTAATTTATTCAATCATTCTAAATGTTTCACACATATATGTGCATTACTAATATGTACATATTACATATTTCTGCGTATGAATATTTACTTAATTCTCATACACGTTTTATATTTTAACATTGCCAGCGTCCTGGCGTAAGGGTAGCGGGTGATTCCCTTAATATGGACTTCCTTCTTCAAGCATGGTTATTCTTCTTTTGTACTTGATATTTTGATACGTTCAAATGCAATGTAAAAAGAGCTGTGCAAGCCAATGTGACTCATGAAGTCGTTAAAGAATACTCTTGGCCCTACTGGCGCTACTGAAAAAATAAAAGACGCTTACTTGGCTAAATAACTATCAGATAAATGTGCATGGGCTTGTAAAGTACCATAAATTGTAACGTCATATTTAAACATTTGCTTAAATTATTTACAGATGACGCCGTAAATATGCTAATAATTGTACAATTAGATAGCAAGTAATCAATCATTCAACCAAATTTTGACACTTCAAATGTAATTATTCACAATTTGTATAAGATTATAATTCTCTAATAATATTTTATCAAAATATTAAAAAAATACTTATTTACTTCCCTATGTATTCTTTACACAAATTTTTCCCATGGCGATTCAAATAGTTCTCTCACTTCACGAGATTGTTCTCAAATTCTTTTTAAATATTTATTTTTAAATTTCATTTTCAATATATTTTTATATGAATTATCCTATTTATATGAATTATCCGAATTTCTACTAATAGAAATGTGTTGTGACTATTTCAAATTTTTTGAAGGACCAATTATTTTTGATGGTGAATTAAATATTTAAAAAAAAAGAAAGTTTAAAAGTGATTATTATTAACTTTAAAAAATCTTGTATTGCATTTTGAAACTTTAATTAAATCAAAATAACTTATTAAAACTACACTGATGGAAAAAAAATCCCAACACCAAGAAAAAATAATTGTACAGAAATGAAATTTTAGAATACATTTGTATATGTAATATATTAAATTGATTAAAGTTTCAAGATCATAGGTAGAGCCATTGGCAAGAAGAGCATTTCAAATGTGAAATGTTGGTACATTAGTAACCGGTGTAACCCCCAGAATTTTGAATTCAAGCATGCAAACGTACATGTATTGTGTCGTACAGGTGTCGGATATCAGTTTGTGGGATTTAGTTCCATGACTGTTGCACTTGGTCTTTCAATGCAGGGACGGTTAATGCTGGTTGTGGATGACGCTGGAGTTGTCGTCCAATGATGTCCCATACGTGTTCGATTGGAGAAAGATCTGGTGATCTAGCAGGCCAAGGAAGCATGTCGACACTCTGTAGAGCATGTTGGGTTACAACAGCGGTATGAGGGCGAGCATTATCCTGTTGGAAAACACCCCCTTGAATGCTGTTCATGTATGGTAGCACAACAGGTTGTATCACTAGAGTGACGTACAAATTTGCAGTCAGGGTGCGTGGGATAACCACGAGAGTGCTCCTGCTGTCATATGAAATTGCTCCCCAAACCATAACTCCAGGAGTAGGCCCTGTGTGTCTAGGGCAGGTCACTAGCAGGCGTTCACCTGGCCTCCTTCTAACCAACAAACGGCTATCACTGCGACCAAGGTAGAACCGGTTTTCATCAGAAAACACAACAGATCTCCACTTCGTCCTCCAATGAGCTCTAGCTTGACAACACTCACGTCGCAAAAGGCAGTGGTTTGGAATCAGTGGAATGAACTGTACAGGGCGTCTGGTTCGGAGCTGTCCTTAAATTAAGCGGTTTGTAACAGCTCTTTGTGTCACTGTGGTGCCAACTGCAACTCGAATTTCAACTGCAGACGCAGTACGATTAGCCACAGTCATACGCCGAATACGACATTCTTCCCTCTCAGTAGTACCATGTGGCCGCCCGGAACGTGGTCTTCTTTAGGCAATACCTTCCCTTGACCACTGCCGCCAATCCACATGCACAGTGGATACATTCCTGCCAAGTCTTTCAGCAATATCGCGGAAAGAAAACCCACCTTCTCGTAACCCTACAACACGACCTCGTTAAAACTCAGTGAGCTATTGATAATGGCTTCTTCGTCTTCTCAGGAGCATCTTTAACCAACATTATTCCACTACGTCAAATCTCAACTGTAAATAACGACAGTTGAGAATTAAATTACAGCGCTTATTTAAAGCAAACCTCATTTGCATGTTCATAGCGTCGCTACTAGCACCACACTTACGCGCGTAGCTCGAAATTTGAATAGACGTCATCTTTCTAATGTATAAACAGGCCTACGAAATTTCATTTATCTAGCACAGCTCCTTCCTTGTGTTAGGATTTTTTTCCGTCAGTGTAGAATGTTTATCCTTGCATTCAATAAAATATGTCAACTATTTATTTTTACATTAAGAGAATTTCGTTCTTATGTCTTTCGTTCTTTCATGGCATTTTAATTTAAAATGCATTAGAAATATAATAATCGATACAGAAATGAAATAAATATAATTCTGTAATCGATATTAGTTAGTTCAAAAATCTTTCACATTCTTTTAATCTGACTAAGAGTTTGCGCAATAACTAGTTTCTAATGTCAATTTTTACGATTTTCCAACTGTCTGACTTGCTTTTTTAATTTATAAGAACGGAAATAAAATCCTTCAATTATGATAACATTTTCTTTTGTCGACATAGAGCATCTTCATATTTGATGCTATATCTTGTATTTTCTTGTAGTTATTAATTTGTTAGAACATCTGTAATATAAATATTTAAATGCTAATAATAAAAACATTTAAAAATAAAACAAACACATTTTAAGCAGCCAAAGAATTTCTATGTATTTAACATTCTTTTGGAATTTCACACATAAAATATGCCTCAAACATATAAATAAAAGAAGTAGTAACTCTTCGAAGGCGGTAATAAATGATAACCATGATAAAACTATAGCAAAATAGTAAAGAAATTGCAATTCTGCGGACTATAAATTATTAAAAATATCTTTATGAAACTGGAGTTCAGAAAATTGTACTTAAACATCATAGTTCACTTTCACTCTTTGAAATTCAGCTACATTTATTTTCGAAACAGAGATCACACCAACATAGTCCTTCCTAACAAAATGGTCCAAAAATAAATAATAAAACGTTTTCAAACGTAATGCATGAACAAATAGTATTCTCACATGTTTCTCATGAGCCTCATAAATCTACCAAACACTTCCTTTGAAATGTAAGAAAACGGCAATGTATGGCAACTTATTCCAAGCCAATACGTCTAATATCTTTTCAAGAAATTTATGGTTGTTTCACATTTTTACACTTTTACCTCATAAGAAAACCAAATGCTGGTTCCTGATGTCATTCATTATTGAAGGAAGGCGTAAGTTTTTCTCAACGTTATGTTTCATGAGACATTAAATCACACGTAACCTTTTGGAAAGATCAAAACCCTAAAATACACCCCAGTGAATTACATATTAAATGTTAGAGCTCACAGTAAAATTCTTTCACAGGTATTGTTTCTTTTTTATGTTAATAATTCTTTGAAGAAGCCGGCGATAATAGTTATCTCGTAAGAGGAATTGAAGTAAGAAAATTCGCACGATCACAGAATCTGGTACCATTATATGTGAACCCTATGTGCATAACCGGAAAAAATATTTATAAATAAACATTTTACTTTTAATAATTTTAAATTATAAGCATTTAAAAGCTAAGGATTCCTAGAAAGCAAATAATTACTTAAAAGGTGTTACATCTAGAAAAGTAAATTTAAATATATTCAATATTCAGATATATATAGACTTTTATAATTGAATAGCATTTTTTCTCCAGTTTAGTGATGCTTTATAACAGTTTTCATCACTTTACAGCAATCATATTAGCACAAGATTTAAGCAAATTTTGAATTTATCAATTAATTTCAATGTTTTGTGGAATTATTGTTAATCTTTACTAAACTGAAATTTCTTATATTTCTAATTATTTGTAAAACACTTGTTCAATTTTTTTGCAGCACAAAAGACATCTATATAATTTTTCAATAAGTAAGAATTAATGAATCACCTTAAGAAATAATAAATTATATCGAAAAATGGGTTAATGTTTAATTTATTAATTTTAATGTGGCTGATCCTGTTTGACATAAAATTTATATTTTCTTCATTTAGAATAAGTAACACTTGGAATTATTAATTGCAAGTTAATGCGATTGTGAAAATAAAATTTGACTTTGATAAATTTTACCTTAACCATAAAACGATTCATATCTTCGCTTAATTGCGAGAAACCCATTTTATCACTTTCATCACAAATTAGCTATTGAATGAATTTTGTGGTTGCTTTTCATTTTCTTTACCAAATAATTAATATTAACAGATTATTAATATTCAGTGCTACTAATATAGTATTGATATTTAATTTTGCTATACTTTCCGTACTTTTACTGAAATGTATTCATTCATGAGCTGAAGTAGAATCATTTGAACCCTAGGGAATGCGAAATAAATACGTTGTTTGACTAAGTGAATTTAAACAAAATATAAGCAACATTCTTAATATATTTCCCATAATGTATTTAAGTTTTTTTTTCTTTGTGGACAGCAAAAATTGTATTTGGGATAAACAGGATTTTAAAAAACTTTTAATGCTTAATCGCTTCTAAACTCTGCAGGAATAGAAAAAAACATTTTATCATCATGTTTATAAGATAAAATATTTTATTTTACAGTTTATTTAAAATAATACCACTTTTATCACAAATTCAGTTTTTTTTTTTGGTTCTTTAGTTTTGAAGGTTTCGCATCCAATAGTAAATGCACTTTTTCATACGTATGTTTAAGAATTACTAGTAACTCTTTTATTAGAATTATGTATTCAAGCTTACAAAATTTGTTATTAAGAAACAAAAGTGTTAGAGGGTAAGAAATGCAGGTGTGAAAATAATTGTTCATACTTTCTTAAAATTAATGTTTTTCTAAAATTTATGCTTTTTGAAGTGTTTATTTGATTATTCTAATAATTCAGAGAGAACAAAATCCCAATATTATTAAGCGTCCTCATATGTTTCTGTACTTGCAAATTCAAGATATATATATATATATATATATATATATATATATATATATATATATAGAGAGAGAG
>JAPMOQ010004434.1:3120374-3153845 GCA_026543055.1 Argiope trifasciata | reverse complement strand
CAGAGAGAGAGAGAGAGAGAGAAATAGATATTCGATTGTTAAGAACCCAGCTAAATGCCTTCGTAACAATAAAAACCTGATGTATATTCAAAGAAAATGTCTTGGATTACTGCAAAAAGAAGATGCAAATTTTTTACTAGTCAGTTCATTAAAATTTATTGTGTCATTTTATATTTGTTCAATTAAAATGTATATTCCTCAGGTTCATTGATTTATATTATTTACTTGTCGATAGCTGAGGACTTCTATATTTGGAACATGGGGATATGTTTAAATATATAACAAAATAGTATAAAAAACCCATTTCGAAATTTTCATTTGCCTTTGTGAATTTTTTAACGGTTCTGATCGATGTTCTGACTCCCAAACATTTGAAAAGTTTATTATAGAGATTTCACAATGTAGTAAAAGCTAATTTATCTTTGAAACAAAGCATTTTCAAGCATCGTTATATTTATCAATGATAAAATATAATTATGAAAAAATTAAATTCAATACAAATACGTTACCAAAATATTTTATTTTTGATATATTGGGAATTTTAATAAGTTTTCAAACTGTGCTTATGAAAACTTATTAAAATTCTCAAGACTATTCAATTCAAAATGTACAAAACGTCGTAACATTGTAAACGTTAATATATTTGCCTATGCTGTTATAAAAGAATATAGCGAATCATCTATAGATGCGATAGGAAATTCTGGCTTCGATCGGATCATGCGTTTGTGCACCAGAGGATCTGATAAAGGGCCCAATATAATTGATGTGGCAGTGAATATGAAGGCATCATGGCGGTCACATTGCTAAATTTGAGTAGCGAACTTATTCGATTTCTGACACGGAAGATATTACAAATAATCCGGATTACTCCCGGAGTGTGTGGTTATGCCTATGATAACGCGCGTTCTCATGTCTCCAGGGTCACATACGCGAAACTGCCCAAATTCAAGTGGAAGCACCTTGACCAACCGCCCTACAGTCTGGACATTCCACCCTGTGGTTTTCATGTGTTTGATACCTTGAAAAATGCATCTGAAAGTGAAATGCTTGAACTCTGACTCCAAGCTCAAGGATTTTGCTAAGAACGGACTTGTCACGACTTCGGAAATTCTGGGAATAAGGAATTCTTCTACTTGTTAATCAATGGGATCTTTTTGCTTAGGTCTCGGGTATACATTTTGAATAAAATCATTTATACCCACAGTGTTGTTTCGCACCTTTTCGTTTCAACACTCCTTGTTATAAGATAAGGCTGCGAGAAACCTCAGTTATACATTTGTGAACCATTCAGTGTTTGTATAGATTATTTGATTTCCGTTGTATATTAAAGTTACTTAAGTTTAAAGATAATGTTATTTAGCTTCGTCAGCATTCTTAGCAGAGATGGAAAAAAACATTAAAAATACAATATAGCAAAAAGACACAGCTTATTTCCTTGGAACAACCAAATGTTAATACTAATTTTTTTTTAATTTAGCAATGGGAATGTGATTAAAGATTCACCATCATGAATTGTTTAAAGCTAATACATCAATTAAGATGAATTAAAAATATGTTAATTTTATTTAAAAATAATTCTTTAAGTTACTACTTACAAAAGAAATAAGAAAACATTATATTGAGTTCCAAAGTATGTTTGACCATCAGAAAAATTCTTTATTTTTCAAATAAAATAAATATTGTTAACATGAAAAACTTACTGGTTACATATTATTTGAAAATTCCTGTTGCTGATTTGCAAAAATTGGAAAGATTTTTCAAGGGTAGAGCTTCCAAATTTGGCATATTAATATGTTCTGAGATATAAAAATTCACCAAAATCGATATTTCCTTAACTTTTGTTACGGTTTTAATGAATTAAAAACTGATGAAAAACTTTAATGTTTTATCCATAAGATTAAATTTATCCTTGATAAATGTAATCTAATCTATTTAAAAGTAAAAAAAAAATATCAAAAAGAAAAAAAGAATACCAAAAATACAGTAATATTTTATCTACACCAATATTTTTAAAAGCTTTTATTTAAACCTAAATTATTTTTAACACCTTTTAAAGGATCTAAATTTTATTTACAGAATTTTTTGAATGGGTTTAGTTTCTAATCATTTTTTTCGATTTCAAATTAGATTTTTTTTCAAATATAAAGAAAAACGAATAAAGATTTAGCCATTATATTCTTACAATTTTTAATACTGCTAAAAAATGATTTTAAAAAAATCTACTGTCACTTCGCAATGTGTCTACAAAATATTTATATTCTATGAAATCCCTTGTCAGTGTTTATCTTAAATTTAACAAAGAATATGTATGATTATTTATTCAAAGATCATGTATAATTATTTCTATTCTATGCACTACAAAGTTATACACATATATGATCAAATTAAGATAAAAATACAAATGAAATCCATGATCACAAATTTCAGGTTATCATAGAGGAGCATTATTTTTATTTTCCTAAATTAATTTGACATCAACCAGTTTAAACAGGTTTGAAACAATCACGAGACTTCTCTATCGTTCTCTCTCTATATATAATATATTATTTCCAAATAATAAACTATTTACTAATCAAATCTTAAACATACACATTTATATGGAATCATTATGGAAACAATGCTTTTTAAACACAAACTGGTGTTTCCCAATTTCAGATATCGTAAAACAGTTTCACAATATGTTAGAACAATACTTCACATAAAAAGAAAATATAAGTATTTAGTTTTATGCCATTTGGCTCTTATTTCAAGTCACCGATTTGACCAATTTTGGGTGGTATCTGACGATTTTTTATTTCATTTCTCTTGCAACACTTGTTTTAAATGTTTTTCTTATTTTGTGTTTTTGACTCTCTTTTTAGAGCAGGGATTATGAATGTACATTGATGTCGGAACTCTGTAGTAGTATGTATAACTGCTGTTTACAACGAAAAAGTCACCACACTTTGATCTTTACTAGCATTCTGTTTGGTGTCGTTGTCCTACTGAAAAATTTGATTTTCATCTGAACCCAAATTAGTAATGTTTTCCATTAGATTGCATATGATTCTCCCAACTTGTTGCAAAAAGTTTTGAAAATATAGGTAAAAGTGGAAGTGTTGAACTGTGCTAAATGCCTTTTGAAAAGCTTGATGTAAAAGTCACATTGTTGGAGAGAAACCATTCGTCAGCTTGCAAATCAGAAAAAGCATTTGAAATTTATAAAAACTCATGAAATGGAGACCAATAACTTGTGGAAGAAAGATACATTTAGTAATGAAAGAAAACTCAATATTTTTGGCACTTCTATCCATCGTAATTTATGGAGAAAACCTTATGCTACTTTGGATTTTTAAACAAATTAAGTCCTAGAGTTAAATAGTGACTCCAGCATGATTTGAAATTGCATGGCTTCATTCTGGGTAGTAACTTTAATTCTTATTGATGGCATTATAAATCTTATGATTTACTTGCATATACTTCGTAGCAATCTAAAGGAAAGGGCAGAAATTTGTTTTGAGAGGAAAGCTCATTCTCCAGTATTACAATGACCCCAAACAAAATGCTCGTAACTTCAGAATGTGGTGTATTTTTAGTTGTAAACAGTAGTTATACATACTATTACAGTACCTCGACATTAATGCTTTTGAATATTCATGGGTTATACTCAAAAACGTTATTAAAAAATACAAAATAAGAAAGAAAAAAAACCGTTTCAAACAAGTGTTGCAAGAAAAATGGGGTAAAATATCTACAGATACCACCCAAAATTGATCGAATCGATACCGTGACATTTAGCGGTCATACTCTTAAGAGCCATGCTGCATGAAACTAAATACTTACATTTCCTTTTTATGTGAAATAACTTAAAAAATTTCTATCTTGTTCTCTCAATTTTTTGAGGTAAAATTCAGGCGCATGAAAAAAGTGCTTAATGAAAAAAAAAAATTAAAATGCTTCTGAAATTTTTCAATGAAAATTTTTTTCTTTATTTTTCTTGATTTTTACACTAAATTAATCTATTTTTTTGTATATAAAAATAAAAACATTTTTACTCTCCTCGGTAATGTGTTATTTGCAATGAAAGTCGAATTTATAAAAAGTAAAGTGTAATTAAATAACTTTTTAATAATTTGTGAGCATAGAGGATTTGTGTATTGGTGTTGTGAACAAAAAAGAAAATTGAAATAAAATATTATAAACATTTTAGACAAAAAGGCATTATTTATTGCTTTTTACAGCAGAAATTAACTTGCACAGTAAATGGAATTACAGCATTTTTTGTAAACAATATTGAATAAGTAAATAAAATTGTGCCGTCTTAAACCCATATCTTACAGTAAATCAGTGTGGAAAAATGGATTTGGTTTAGTTTAATTTAGTTCAGTTTTATTAACGCCCCGTTGCCAAGCACCACAGCGGCTATTAAGGGACGGACCTCGTAATTTTGAACCACTGTCAGATGACGACACCTGAACTGGCACCCCTTTCTCCAAAGTGTAAAGATGGAAAAAGTGATGAAAAGAAATAAAATATAAGTAATTTAGAAGTAAAGTGCTTAATAGACCAAAGTAAATAAAAAATAAATCATTCTAGAAAAAAATTGATGGATATAAAGAAAAAATACTAAGATAAAAAAATAATAATATTTCCAATGATGCAAAGATGAAACACCGGATATTCATTATGCATAAAGTCATGAAATTTAAACCTACATTTGTGAGGATTGTCAGAAAGGCTGTCATTAAAACTCGAAAAGACATTTCTTGACCAGAACTCAATGTTCCCATTATGTATAATTTTCCTTGATTGTTTTCCACTTTAAATTTCAAAGTCCTATATTCCAAGTAATAAATAATATTTCCTTACATACATTTTCACTCACATTTCCAAAAATACATTTTCAATAGTTAATTTCATCGCCCATACCCTAAAGTTTATAGTCCTCAATATATTATAATATAAATTCTTATAAATTTGATCATCGGGGGAGAAAATGGTTAATATCGAATTATTAAGTTTTCTCGGAAAAAACTTCTGCCATTAAAATTCTAAAAAGTCAGTTTCAACTTCTGATTTCCTAGAATTAAAAATATCCCGTGAAACTTTTTTTCAAGTCAAAACTTTTAACTAACTGTACAGTTTACGAATCTATTTATATTCCTGAAATTAGTTTTGCATAAGTAAATATCGGACTGGAAATCTTTCCTGTTTAATACACATGTGAAAGCATCTGAAAGAGATTCTCCCAATTTCAAGATCTTGACAAACAGAATATCAAAAAAGATCACTTCATTCTTCTACTGGCTGGCCACCTTCAAACGAGCAAATATCCCAACGAGTATCGCGCAATTGTTCTAGTAACTAGAATTCAATTTCAAACTTCGATGAGCTGCGTCATTTAGAAATATTTCCACTCAACAGTTTCCCATGATAAAAGAGTTACCCAGGCATGCCAAAGAGTGCTTTCGAGAATCCATTCAGCGAGAGCTCAACTGATATAAATCTGCAGGAATTTCCGATTTCCGATGATGCTTTTCTGTACTACTTTTTACATTCCTGATTATTTTCAGAGACTTGATTGCTTCATAATTTAGCTAAAATGTCTCAGTAATGCTATAGAGCATTTATAGGAAATTAAATAAAATTTGTATAAAAAAACAAATTGATGATGAGTTTTTTTTTCAAAGATCAAAATAAGATGAAATCCAATTTAATTTGTAACCAAAATATTTCTCGTAATTTTTTTTTTTTAAGTTTAAAGATAGCAGATGGGAATTCCTTTTAAAATACGGGGTATCTGAGAAACTTGGGGAATACCAGGATTTGGTAAAATATCAGTTTAACTAAAATTGGGAATTAACATCCATTAAAATTAAGAACAATTTCTGAAGTTTTTATTTTAATTTTGCATATAAAATAAATCTTGTTTCATTGATATTTGGGTTTATTTGTCTTCATATATCTTTTTGTTTGTAGGTTTTTTCAATTAATGAATCACATTGGAATTAAATTTCATATAAAGTAAAAAATTTATGAAAAGAAAATGTTTTGAATAAGATTTATTTGACCTTCTACTTTATTTTTGATGAATAAATTTTTATTCAATGAAATTCAATTCTACAGAATTAAATAAGTTTGCAATTTGAAGGGAAGAAAAACTGAAATATTAGATTGTAAGTAAATATAAACTATTGACTTAGATTTAAGGTAATCAAATGCATTTTTAATTTCTGATGATGTTTTATATTAAAATGCAAATTACTTATTGCTTATACATACATATCTATATACATACATATCTTATACATACATATCTTATACATACATATCTTTACACATCTGTGGAAAAGAAGCTAAAAATAATATTAATTAATATATATAATATATATAAAGAGAGAAACTTACTTATATGAAAAAACTCCCGAGTGGTGAGTTGTGTGAGTATAGGGGTGATAGGCAGCGCTACTGGAGGGGTAAATCCTCACGACTGTTTCCTTTTCTAGTCAGTTGCCATCATACTCTTGTCTAGAGAAAAGCGGGCTTTCTCCATCTAGAGCTTCTTTTCTAACGGTCGCTCACTTGTTGCTATGCAATGTGCCTTCCACCTTCGCTTTGAAATTTCTAATCACAGACCTGTTCCTGGCCGTAATTCGATTCTGTCGTGCATTCACTCTTTTCGGGAGTGTCACTACACCCAGAAATGTACATCAACGGACTACCAGAATTCGGAAAAATGTCAAAAGAGTAAGCAGTCAGTTATGCGTTCGGCTTTCAAACACGCAGCTGCTCTGGGAATTTCTGACACCACTCATCGACGAACTCTCCATCAAGACCTTCAATTACATCTCTATAAATTGGCTGTTGTGCAAGAATTAACTGAAAGCGATTTTTTTGCTC
Organism: Argiope trifasciata; assembly: GCA_026543055.1. Lineage (NCBI taxonomy): Eukaryota > Metazoa > Arthropoda > Arachnida > Araneae > Araneidae > Argiope > Argiope trifasciata. Next base: position 3,146,966 of record JAPMOQ010004434.1, on the reverse strand, counting down.
GTCAAAATGCATGTGAAATGCTGCTTGACAACCTGCCTGAAGAAGCTTTGTTTTTTTTCAGGGTCGAGTCTCACTTTGAAATCCCTTGTTTAAGTCAATCGCAATAGCTCAGTTCAAGAACAATATTCGTGACGCCATTGCCAACATACCGACTGATACGCTGTAAAGAGTAGACACGGACTTCAAAAATCGACTTAATCAGTGTATGCGCAATTGGGATCGCCATTTAACCAATGCCATTTTGAAAACTGTATGAAAAAAATCGGGATATTTTATTCTCAAATAAAAAAGAATGAAAACAGTAACTGGAGTACTTTTGTTTTTATTGACCTTTCAAATAAGTAACTTTCTCTGGCGCATCCTGTATGTATATATTAACACTTACTATGTTTATACTTTTAATTCGTTAGTAAGAAAATAAATTGTTTTTAAACTATACTTCAGTATGTAATGAAACACTATAAAATATACTTAAGTTTCAATTAAGCTCAATTCGTTTCTTATTTTCGATTGCAGTTCAATTCTTCAGGCTTTAAATTCAATCATTATGAAATAAAATGTCCTAAAATGCATTGTAATTTGATTCACAATAAGCATATAAGAAAGAAATGACATTTCAGAAGCATTATACTAGGCATATGTTCAGAGCAATATGATTTTCAAATACTCTAAAAATAATTTTTTTAACGTAATGCAAAATGTAACCGCCCATTCGAAATATTTTGTTTATTCTTGATAAAGGAAAATCGTGACGAATGAATAATTTAGAATATAAATACATTTATATGTGCTATTTTAGAGCAATTCAGGCAAACCTAGATCATTATATTGATTCTTAAAGCATTCACACGGGTAATGAATCGCATTATCAAAGGCCTTATTTAAGTGAAGTATTCTGGGAGCAAAATATAATAATTATTATTGATTCTGAATTATTATACCGAATTCATAAAGTCGTAGCTTTGATTCAGCATTGCTTGACAACTTCAGATAAATAATGCTTAATTTAACTAGCATGACATACTTTGAATTCGCATTTGACTGAGACCTGACAATGTCGGCTATACTAGTTCGATAATTATTAAAATCTAACATAAAGGCGCTCATTTCGAAATTTATGAAACTAAACATTATAGAATGGGACATAGGTTCGGTTTCATACATATGATAATGCGCAGGTTACACATTCAGAAGTTTGTTGCATCTCAGAGTTAGATAAATTTTAGCACAGTTATATAATTTGAATTTTTCTTTTGAAACCATATTGGCTCATTTATTGAACTGTACTATGTGACAATAAAAGCTTTTCCAATATTATATAATATTGCTGGAAACCTAATAATATGATTTTATATATATATATATATATATATATATATATGTGTGTGTGTGTGTGTGTGTGTGTGTGTGTGTGTGTGTGTGTGTGTGTGTATGATTCAAACATTAAAGAAAATACAGAAATATTTTTAAAATTTTATCACATTTGATATCTTCCTACAAGGAATAAAAATGGAGAATACTTAGAAAAAGGAAGATGGGGAATTTTTCATTCTTGTCTGACAGATCGTATGTGCCCAATTATGTATAAAATATTTAAATATCGCATTTACTTATAAACAATAAATAATAAAACTTTCACTCCTTGAAATGAAATATAAAATCTGTTCATCGTTGAACACTTTTTTAAAAAACTGATCACTTAATATTTCTTTAAAAGATTAGATATGTTGTAATGAAAATACCAATTTTTTAAAGCCTTTTCTACTTAAAAAACGACTATGTGACACTAATTTTTAGTTCTTAAAATAAGTCTTTCATGAATATTTTGTAATGTGCGAATATGATTCTGTTTTTGTTAGTGGGTTTTGAATAATTGAAGGCAATAAATAATTGAAGCTCGAAATCGCGTAGACAATATTCATTAAAAATTTTTAATCGCATATATTTTTTTACCTAAATTTTCCCTTATGATATGTTTCTACCAATATTACATTATTATTATGCTTGCTTCTTTGACAGCAAAAGCGTTTTGTTAAGGTTGAACTAAGTCACAGCAGTTCTTTTCATGGAATAAAATTCTTTGGAGGAAATTAAATAATTTGATTTTTATATGTACCAAAAAACTTCACTTATGGGCTAATAACAGTTTTGATAAAAAAATATTCTTTCATCCGATGGGCAAATATCACTTCATTATTTTTAAGTGGGTAATCGATAGAGATTAAAAAACTCTCTTTAACACAGACAAAAAAAAATATTTTGATTTTAAGCTTATAGCAGCGTGCGGCCAGACGTTCCCAAAACACAAACGAAACTCTTATACTCGCGTTGCCACACAGAATATATAAATTTCAAAACACAGAATTGTTGCCAGATACATTACAGAAACATTTGAATGATAAAAAATACACAGAGACAGTATAAAAGAGAACACAAAAAATAATTATGAGAAAAAATAAAAATAAAGACAATGCATAATAAAAATAGAGATACACTCAACAATTTGGAATATTGAAATATTTCACTTCTGTTCTAATCCATTTTGAAACTGTTTTATGATCTCTGATATTGGGAAACACCAGTTTGTGTTTAAAAAATATGGTTTTCACAAAGATTCCATATAAATGTACATGTTTAAGATTTCATTAGTAATTAGTTTATTATTTGGAAATATTATATTATATATAGAGAGAGACCGATAAAGAAGTCCCGAGATAGTTTCAAACCGGTTTAAACTGGTTGATGACTTAAATTAATTTACACAAATAATGACAAAAATAATGCTCCTTCATGATAACTTGAAATTTGTGATCAGGGGTTTCATTTGTATTTTTATCTTAATTTGATCTTATATGTGTGTAACTTTTGTAGTGCACAGAATAGAAATAAATATATATGCTCTTGCAATAAGTAAAAATATAATATTTGTTAAATTTAAGATAAACACTGTCAACGAATTTCTTAGAATTTAATTTTTTGGCAAACACATTGAGAAGTGGAAGAAGATTTTTTTAAATCTTTTTTTTTTTCAGTAGTATTCAAACTTGTAAGAATATAATGGTTAAATCTTTATTCGTTTTTCTACATATTTAAAAGAAAATAAAAAAAAATTGAATAAGTAATTTTTCTTATTAAATTGTATTAAGTATTGTCATAACTTGAAAGAGAAAAAGAAATGATTTAGAATTAAAACCATGAAAAGAATTCTGTAAATAAAATTTAGATGCTTTTAAAGCTATTAAAAATAAGTTTTGTATAAATAAAAGCTTTAAAAATATAGGTTTAGATAAAATATTACAGATATTTTTTTGATAAATTTTTACTTTTAAATAGATTAGATTACATTTATCAAGGATAAACTTTAATCTTATAAATAAAAAAATAAAATTTTATCAATTTTTAATTCATTAAAACAGTAAAAAAAATTTAGGTAATATCGATTTTGGGGATTTTTTATATCTCAGAACATATCAATATGCCAAATTCGGAAGCTCTACTCTATTGAACAATCTTTCCAATTTTAGCAAATCAGCAACAGGAATTTTCAAATAATATGTAACCAGTAAGTTTTCCGTGTTAAAAATATTTACTTTATTTGAAAAATAAAGAATTTTACTGAAGCATTAGGAATAATTGTCAAACATACTTTGGAATTCAGTGTAATATTTCCTTATTTCTTTTTTGTGTAGTAAAAGAATTATTTTTAAATAAAATAAATATGTTTAAAATTCCTCTCAGTTGATGTATTAGCTTTAAACATCTCATGACGGTGAATCTTTAATTGCGTTCCCGTTACCAAATAAAAAATTACTGGAATTTTGTATTGAAGTTTGATTGTTCCAAGGAAAGGAGTTTTGCCTTTTGCTTTATTATATTTTTAACATTTTTTTCATCTCTGCTATTCATAAAAAATGTCGAAGATGATAAATAAGATTTTCTTTAAGCCTAAGTAACTTTAGTATACAAATAAATCAAATAAACAAATGTATAACTGAGGTTTCTCGCAGCCTTATCTTATTACTAGGAGCGTTGAAACGAAAAGGCACGGAACAAAACTGTGGGTATAAATGATTTTATTCAAAGTGTATACCATAGATCTAAACACAAAGACACATTAATTAACAAGAAGAAGGATTCCTCATTCCCCGAACTCCCGTGGCCGTGACAAGACCGTCCTTTGCAAAATCCTTGAGTTTGAAGTTCCAGTTCAAGTACTTCCCTTTCAGATGTCTTTTTCAAATTACCAAACACATGAAATCCACAAGGTGGAATATCCGGTGTGTAGGGTGGTTGGTCAAGGGGCTCCCACTTGAATTTGGTCAGTTTCGCGAATGTGACCTTGGAGACAGAACAACGCGCGTCATCATAGGCCTAACCACACCCTCCGTTGAGTAATCACGATCATTTGTAATATCTTCTGTGTCAAAATTTGATAACTGCACTGCTCATTAATAGTCAAATTTAGCAATGTATATTGACTTTATATCTACCACCACATCAATTATATGGGGCTCTTTATCAGATCCACAAGTGCACATAAGCATGCTCCGATCTACGTCAAAAATTCCGTTCGCATCTATTCATGACTCGCTACGTTCTCCCATAGCTGTATAGGCAAATATATATTGAAGTTAACAATTTTGTACAGTTTGAATTAAATACCCTTTGTATTACATGAAATTTATGAAATCTTATTAAAATTCTCAATAAAATAAAAAAATAAAATATTTTGGTAGCGTGCTTATATTTATTTAAATTAAATTTTTCATAATTATATTTTATCATTCATATTCATAACGTTCCTTGAAAATGCTTTGTTTCAAAGATAAAATTAGCTTTTAGTACATTGTGAAATCTCTATAATAAACTTTTCATAGGTTTGGGAATAAGAACATTGGTAGTTTGGATCGTTAAGAAATTCACAAAAGCGAATGAAAATGACGAAATGGAGTTTTTATACCATTTTATTATATATTTAAATATATCCCCATGTTTCAAATATAGAAGTCCTCAGCTATTGACAACTAAATAATATAAACCAACTTGACGAGTATAAATTTTAATTGAATTATTTGCAAACAAATATAAAATGACACAAGCAATTTTAATGGACTGATTAGTAAAAGATTTGCATCTTTCTGCAGTAATCCAAGACATTTTCTTTGAATATCATCAGGTTTTTATAGTCACAAAAGCATTTAGCTGGGTTCTAAACAATTGCGGACTTTTCTATTCACTCTAACTTGCTTTAGCTAGGTTTATATTAAATTCCTAATCAGAATATAGCACTGAAAATACTATACCCGAATCACCATATAAATAACATTTGATGGCATATCTTCCTTATTAATAAATATGTTTAAACAAGGTCTTCCATTAATGATTTCGCATACAATTTCTCACTCCGATGCATATTAAACGTGCAAATATCTCCTGAAACTAATGCTTCATTAAATAACAAAGTTAAAGCCGATAGATACCTTGTTCCTCCACTTTCCGAAATAGCTTAGAATCATTGTTAAGAGCTACGGGATAGTAAAAGCTTGTTTATAAAGATGCAATAAACGGAACTTAACAGGGTGCAATAATAATGTGAAAGGCGGGAACGAGAAATATTTACACTTCCTGAATACATTCCAGAATAACCGTGAAGAATATTGATAGATTGTATTTTATTTCTCCGGGTTTTTTCTAAGCTTTAAGAGATATTAGATGCTTTAATACTTTTAAAACAAAATTTTGCTAAGAAGAAATCGTGTTTTTTTAAAATTCTGTAAAAATCCATAAATAAATAATTTAAATTCAGTTTATTTACTGCATAGGCATTGTTTTAACCAGTACATAGGATATCATGATATTAGGCATATCATTAGCATTAAATATCTATTTTACACATGTCTGAACTTTTCTTCCCACGTGCTTGAAGTTTCTTTGTTTTTAATTAAAATTGTAAATAAATAATTTAAGTTCATATTATTTACTATGTAGGCATTGTTTTAATCACTGAATAGAAGATTATGACGGTCTGCATATTAACAACATTAAATAGGCATTTTACACATGTTTGAAATTTCTTTTATGTCTGTTACTTTAATTTAGAAGGATATTTATTATTTTATTAATATTTATTTGCAATTTTTTAGATATTTCATAATAAAGGATAAATTTCATTTCACTGCACACAAACACACACACACACACACACATCTCTCTCTCTCTCTCTCTCTCTCTTTATATATATATATATATATATATAGATGTGTTCCAGATTTAAATCCAACATGATTTATGAAAGCCAATATGGAAAAAAATGCATTAGAATTTACATCAGTATGATTAGAAATTAAATGAAAGAGCGTATGAGCAAAAAATAATAATAACAAACTTTTCTTCTTACCTCAAATATGATGGAAGCACTGGTTCGGTATTGTCTTAAGAGAAATGTGTATTATTTAGATTTTGTTAATCATTGTTTTCCCTATTTTGTATCAAACTTCAATATATATATATATAGTAATAAAATAGATTAAGCGATATACTGTATTTCCTCATTTAAATTATGTTTGCAGCTTTAATTTCTAAAAACAATAAAGTAATTTTTTTCACAGACAAACTATGAACCTGCGACTGACACAGATGTATAGAAGAAGAAGCAAAGAAGTAATAGATTCGTCCCTCGAGAATATTGACGAAGGGTACAACTGCTCTGAAGCTCATGTATCTATCATTTTTTTTTTTCCTTTTTAGTGCTATGAAAAGAAAAAAAAATATCTTCGGTTCATTCAGGCCCCTGGTTGATTAATGACGCAGTTCTTTTTTTAAATCAAGGAGAATGCCTTTTATATCAGAAACAGTCTGCCATGGGATTGCAAGAACAAAAGAAAGAAGAAAATGACACCACAATCGATTTCGATTCGAAATCGTCACATCCCAACTGAGCCTATCAAGGTTTCCAATCAACTCTCTAGTCCTCCAGCAAAAGACCATCCTTACGTCTCGCAGAACTTCCTCATTGGTTGAGCGGCACTTTTACATTACGGGTGGACTAGAATCACATCAAAAAGTAATTACCTGGCAGATTTCTTTCCCTATATGGTTTATTCAGATTTTTTTTAGCGAGTGATCCACTTTTCAGTGATTCAATTTAGGCTTCGTTCAAGCGATGCCGGTATCCGATTGAAGGACAATCTTATATCTTTCGCCCGATAAAATGAATATTAAATGTATGTCGATATATATATGTAAGATCAGATGCAATCTTTTAATAATATTTTCAAAATCGAGTCCTTGGGTTAGAATGAATTATAAATTAATGTTGAAGAGGAATTTTAATTATAAAAGAAGAGGAATTTTACTTAAAAGGTCTCAGTTAAAATGTAATAATATATTTTAAATTAGCTTATTATTTAATTAAAAACTGGTACTTTTCCATACAACGTCCTTTATGAAAGATCTATTATTAAACAAAATTTAATCCAACGAAAGTATTTTACGTATTTTAACTATATATATATATTTTAACGACTTTTGTAAATGTAAACTTTTCTGTTCTAAAAATTAATTATTATTATTATTTTTCTTTCTAAATGTTCTTCAATGTTTGAACTCCTTTGATATTTCCATTTCTGAATATTGGAATATGAAAGAAATAATATTTATTAAAGAGTATTTGCTAATGGAAATGTGTGTAAAGTTAATTAGAATTGTTTAATTTTAATGATAAATATAAATTGGCAATCGATTAATCCGTTACATTACTCACATTATTTCTCTTTATATAATGTATAATAAAAGGTGGACAAGATAATATGTCAGTAAGTTTACTATTTTTTTATAGTTTTAGTGCTGATTTATTTTCCAGCTTTCTTTATGCTTCCTTTCACTCTAACTTAAAAACTATTATTTAATACTTTAAGTATACATAAAATAATTCGTTAATCCTTCTCAATTATAGAAAGCAACAATATAGATATTGTTTGCGCTCCATAATGGGAAAAATAATTTATCAAAATAACGTGAAAAGCTATTTGTTTTCTTTTTGTTTTTGTATATATATATATATATATATATACCACCTTCCAAAGAAATTATTTTACATTAAAATAAGTTAAAAAGTATCATGAGAGATATGTTTTCTGGAGATTATGCCATTAATTCTTTTTCTTTCAATATAAGAAATATTCCCTATAATTTGCATGGGAATGTATCTCAATTATATTTTTTGTAGAAAAAAAATTTAATTAAATCTCATAAATTTTAGAAAGTTATTTTTGTCAGGGACTATTTTTTAATAATCTATACTTATAATAAAGCTCAATGTGTGTGTGCGTGCGTGTATGTGTGTGTGTGTGTGTGGATAAAAAGTTTTTAAAGTTTGAATTAAATAATTTAAAGTTTTATCAAACTGCTTTGTGATCAACGAAGAAGCCCTGATTTCAAAATTAAATATGTCTACAAGCCAGATCTATAGAATTATGCAGTAAACTGTACGTTTATTTGAAAAACTGTAAAAATTGTGTCCAAAAGTTAGAAAATTTAGTTGATGATGATGCCGTGTCCGTGTTTCTACCGAAAGGGGGTGCAGTAGCTTCTGAGGGTAAAGACCCCTAAGCACCCAGAGGGCAGAAGTCTGACTTGTAGCTCAAATGAAGATGACACACACATTCGCTTGCACAACCCCTTTGTACATGGGGGCACATTCACACGCCTCACAGACAGAACACAGAGTAACAACCATGCCCGAACCGGGACTCCAGATCATGGGGTAGACACGCTACGCCTGTGCCAGGACGCCGGCAGAAAATTTAGTTACAAAAATCATTAACAGATGGCGCCCTGCATTGAAAACTCTTTGAAAGGAGTTTTTAAAAATTGATAAAGTGATGCGGTCTTGGCAATCAAAATACAATTTTTCAAAGTGTTCACCGTTCGAAAAATGAGGTGGCGTAATCGAATAATGAAATTTGACATCCCGTCTTGCAATGTCTCAACAGAAATGGAATCATATGCAAAACCAATCGAGTTTCAAGTGTTCAAGCGGGATTGTTTCTATAGACAGTGTTTTTCAGTGCTCCCCACAGAAAGAAGTCAGATCGGGAGTCATTTTTCATTTTTGACATCACATTGAAAGCGTCTATCGGCATTGTGATTTAGAGCGCCATCTATTAAAGATTTCCGTAACTAAATTTTTTAAACTTCTATACAGCATTTTTACAGTTTTATTAATAAAATACAGTTTACCGCATAACTCTATCGATCTTTTCTGTAGAGATATTAAGTTTGAAATCAGGGGTTATTCGCTGGCCACCCTGTATATTACAATTGTAATTTGGAATTCTGAAGAGCTTACTGAAAAATATTTACGAATACCAGCATTTAACTATGAGAAAATCTCACAGTTTTATAACTTACTTAAAGTGGCGTATTTTTCAGCATCCTGGTCTAGGGATAGGGCGTTTTAATCCTCATGTGAGTACGGGAGCTCGAGTCTGATTTTCGTTATCATTGATCTACCATTTCATCTATCCGTGATATATGTGACAAAACTCCCTAACATTTGGTTGTAAAGCTTGTGCGTGAGTGACATCTTCAAATGTGCAAGACCAAGTTATCATCAAATGATTCTGCTGCCGAGTATTCGGTGGCATTTACCCCTAGAAACTACGGTATGAAATCGACTTAATATGGTCGATATAAAAACACTTATATTTCAAAATTTCATTATGATCTCTCATCCCCCATAAAAGCTGCCCTATTATTGAAGCTTCATGGGTGGCTTCATTAGGTAATAAAAATAATAATGCTATTAAACATTTTTTTCTGGAATATGAATCTTCTGAAATTAATAACGATATGAATTTTGCTCAATCTCCCCTTGTCATTTTCTTGAGAAATATATAAAGACACATTCACTAAAATAAAAGAAAAATTCTTAGGATTCAAAAGATTGTATATATCAGAAAGTAATACAATGCGATAGAATATAGAATACAATAGAATATAATACAATATTGAGATACAATAGTATTTCATTCTTCTTACATCGAGCTCTCATATTTCCATTTTTTTCAAAACTGACGCAATAACCTACTTTTTCTTCAGTAACGCTATCTTTTACCAGTATGCATTGTTGAAGATAATGGAATGGTGGCGCAAAAGGTGTAGATAATAGAAAAACCGTCTGTACTGCAATTCTAGAAGAATGAATCATATTATAAGAGCCAAATGGATGGTCACGATTTCTTAGAACAATCTTATAAGACATTTTCTGCAAGTAGAATAATTAATGTAACAATATGTTTTTTTCGTCTTCCTCTGTATTCATTCATTATTATGATATGATAAAATGCCTTATGATATATAAAGTGTCAATGTGAAACTGATGATTATTTTATTTATGCATTTAATATATGATTTTAAATGCAGGATTTATATTCAGCAATTAGTTAATAAATAGATTTTAACAATAATTGTACTTATCATTTCTCAAAACTTGGAAAGTAATAAGGCATATCAATATTAACACAAAACTGCCAACAACATTATTATATCAGTTTATGATATGGATCCGAATCTTGGAGATTTTTCCATAATTCCAAATCAAACAATGAAGAAAATTCTAACTCGCAAATTCTAGATAACGAATCTGCTAAAACATTATCCTCACCAGGCAAGTACTTAATGTTCGTAGTGAACTGTGATACAAAATATATGTCTTAAACGTCTAGTGGAGCCTTTTTCTGTTTCTGCATAAAAGCAAAAATTAAAGGTTTGTGATCTACATATAAGGTAAAAACGCGTGCTTCTAAAAAGTGCCTAAAATGTTGTATGGAGCTATATACCGATAATAATTCTTGATAATACGTTGAATATTTACACTGAGCAGATGAAAGTTTCTTCGAAAAAGCCCCAAGAGGTTTAGGAACATCGGAATACATTACTTGCAAAACTCCTCCCATAGCAAAATCACTGCAATCTGTTACCAAAGCCAATTTTCCATCAGTTGATGGATGGTGTAAAAGCATTGTTTAGCCATAGCGTCCTTAATATCTTAGAAGCATTTCTGTGTCTAATTATTTCATTGAACCTGTCTTTTGTCCCGTTTCTTTGCACCAACTGGAAGTTGATTCAACGGAGACAAAATGGTTGCGAAGTGTGGTGTAAACCTAAGGAAGAAGAATGAAAACCATTCAGCAGAGAAGAGCTCCCATAACTTCGATTTAGGAAGTTTCTACATGTAAATTTTTATTATTTCAGAACTTTTCAAAATTGCTCTGCGAACTGAAACTGTGATTAGTTATAATGATAGACAAGTCATTACAGAAAGCTCTAGTTCTTATTTTTGTTAATTTGCAAATTTTAACATCAAATCCTGAAAACGGCAAATGGTTTTAGAAAAATGGTAACTCCTTTGAGATAAATATATTTAAAAGCAATTACTTTTGAATGTATCTCTTGTAACCTATTTACACATCTTACTCATAATTCACATCAATGTGTAGTTTTTCTTATACACTCTAATGCAATTGCCTTCCTCCACATTTACGTTACTGTTACTTCAATGCAATGGTTATGAGAAGCTGAACAAAATGGAAGTTTGAAGTACTATAAGAGGATAAATAAAGAAATTATAAGTTTGAAGAAAAATTAACATATATTACTTCAAGGATAATTATTATATAAAAGATGAAAGTAAAATTTTAAATCATTATCACATTACAAGATATTCAGATATAATTGTATAATGTTAGGAACAAAGATGAATCAATCACTTCATACAATATTGGAAAATATTTTCTTCAATATTAACATTTTATTAAAAAAGTACATATAATTACAATTCTTACATTTTACACTCCATCAATATCACACTACGCTTCACATTTTGATATATTTTAATACATACAGATATTAACTTAAAGAAGCTGAACGAGAGCGAAAAAGTATTGCAAATATAACAAAATAGAGATAAAATACCAAGCTAATATCAAGATTGAATTTCAAAGAACGTAGGATTTCATTTTGTTCCGGTATACAAAGAAGTTTTTTTCTTTCTGTCATCTGGGAGTCCAGTCGAGAAAGAGATAGTTTGTAAAAATTAAAAAAAAATATTAGTTTCATAGAGCTAATATCAAAAATTCTTTCCAATATAACTTCTTGACAACATTAAGCTACTAAAAGTAAAAAATAAATAAATCGACGACGTCTATTTCCAGTTATCCTGGTTGGAATTTTCTTCGCTTAAGATTGAAATCTGAAGATTACGTATTTTCAAATGTTCTGATACGACTGAAGCGAAGCTCTTAATTATTCGATATAACATATCCTGCTTTAGATAGGTTTATTAAAATTTATCTTTTATTTTTTAAATATTGATAGCTACACTTTGTGCATATGGCCGGATTCCAAAAGCAGGAAAGCCTTCTGTATCTAATGGCCAATAACCTATTTTAAAATTTTATATATATATATATATATATTACTAAAAATTATTTCGGACTCGAAGAAGTTTAAAATTCAAAAACCTATCATTGTATTTAGTGAGTGCAAATGCATATACAACTAAAATACAGAAGAATCTAAATAAATTAACAATATAAGCTAAATAAGAAAGAATACTTCAAAATCAAATTTACACCAAAAAGAATCCGGCCTTAAGACTTTGTCAAGGGTCACCCTCAGGCAAGGATTCAAAAATTGTCTATGGACAGGATTTAGATATTTTTATTTCTTAATTATCTAGGAAATATCATTGGCCTCCAGAGGGTTTCTAAGAATAGGAAATAAAGATTTTAGAAGAAATTAAAGCAAAGTATAATGCGGGTAAGGTCAGAACAAAAGAACGGGGAATTCATAATAACAAATCATTAAAAAAAGAAATAAAAATTTAAAAGAGAAATTTATTATTACAGTAATAGATTTTAACAGTAAATAATTTCTGTATAATGTGTAAACATTATTATAAAGAACTGTTAATTAATGAATATAATCCTAATTTCACTTATGATTTAGTTAATGCTGGTAAAGAGGAATTGGACAAAAGGATATTAGCTTTCGCTAAAAAACTAAAATTGAAACATTTTCTTTAAAGTATTCCTATTTGTTTCCAATTGTAAAATTTCAAATAAATAAATTCGTAATCTGTAATACTGGCAGTTACAATTACTACAAGGGGAAACATTTCTTTGAATACCTGAAGAGTATCGCAAATAGAATTGAAGACGAGGATAGCTTAGTTATTAATAAAAACTAAAATGTTTTGGAATTTTTAAAAGGTAACAAAATTTATAAAATTAATACTTATGACATTGAACATTTATATACCAACCCGTCCCATGAGAAAGTAATAAATGTCTATACTCTTTTTCTTGACGAGTATTTAAATGAAGATATCATTAATAAAAATAACTGACTAGCTTTATGCAATTTTAATACTATGGAAAATTATTTTTTCAATGATATTAATTTTTATAAACAAGATAAGGGTACAGTAACAATAGGTAAATCTTTCTCAAGTGCTTTAGCTAATATTTCCCTACATTATTAGGAGAAAAAAATAATTAAAAATTACTTAATAAATGGAGGAGATTTATTGAGGATTTATTTTTGATTAACCTAGAGAATACCGATATTGTTACAAGTTGTTATCCCAAAGAATTAATTTTTAACAGGAAAAAAAATCCTTTTGTAGCTACTTAATGGGATTTGAGAATCGAAATTACTAATGATAAAGCAATAGTTGGTATTTATGATAAAAAAGACGAATTCAGCTTTAAAATAATTAAACTCTGTAATTATCACTCCAACCTTAACTCGAAAATTTTAAAAACATTCATTTTCTCACAATTTGATAAAATTAAAACAATTTATAATAACGAAATTGCATTTATAAAAGCAACAAATAATTTTATTAATTGAATAATTTTATTTTTTGAATTACTACAGTGACTTACAAATTTCCAGTCATTGTGTTTGAGATAAATACGAGAGTGCTCCTGCTATCATAGAAAATTGCTCTCCAGATCATGATTACAAATGTAGGTCCAATGTGTCAAGGTCAAAGACAGTTTGGTTGCAAGCGTTCTCCTGGCCTCCATTTGATCAATGCACGGCCATCACTGTCACCAAGTCAGAACCTACTTTTAACAGAAAGTACAACAAATCTCCAATGTGTCTTCCACTCTGACTCGATACCACTGGTGTCTCAAACACCAATTGCTTGCAGTAGGAGGAAGAAACAGGTTGCCTAACTTGCTGTTCTTGAACTAACCAATTTCTAACAGTTTGTTGTATCTCTGTGATACCAATTGCAGCTCAGATTTCTGCCACAGACCACAGATCTGCAGTACCAAATGTGGTGGTCTTCGTTCTCAGTAGTGCCACGTGACCCCTCCGAATCTGATCTTCTTGAGGTAGTACCAACATTTGACCACCCCTCCCAACAATTATGCAAACTGGATACATTCCAGCCAAAAACTGAGTAGGATAAATTCAATAAGATTTCCCCCATAATATACAATTGGAAAATTTTTCAAATTTTTAATATTTAAATGATTCTTAATAGCAAATTAAATTTTTATAAACTTTTTATTTCAAATTATAATGTTTTATTCAAAAAAAATCTTTTAAGTTTCACAGCATTAAGATACCTTTTCATGTTGTTTACTTTTCATATGTATGTTTTTATTTAAAGAAAATTGAGATATAGTATGTAACTGAGAAAGGTAAAATAGCCCGTGTATATTTTAAATTATTCTGAATAAATAATTTTGCTTTGAAAACTTTTTTATCCAAATGCAAAGAAAATGAATCGGTGATTTATCATAAGAAATGAGATTATAAAATCTTTTGATTTAATCAAAATACAAATTAACTGTAACATGTTTAGTGAAGTTTATTTTTGTATAAATGATTAACTCAGCATTTAATCTATTTATTTGAGGTCTTAATTATTCATTCAAAAGAATTTTCAATTGTTATTCAGTAAGAATGATTAGGTGCATTTATTTAATGAAAACCATTGTTTTAAACCTAATACTAATACCCAATATTTATAGCTCTGCCTTTAAAACAAGCGCAATGTGATAACATATTAATATTTCCTAATTATGTTAGATAAAAGTTAATCCATCTCATTCCATTTACGTCTTTCAAACAAAATTGGTTGAAAACAAAACTCCAAATTCAGCTTTTCTGAAACTTTTATGACACAACTCCGGAATCTTCGCGAAAAGAGACCGGTGATTCACACTGAATAAATCTTCATAAACCAGAATTCAAACTAGCAATAATCTCTTTACTTATCGCAACCCGTCATCATTTCCATTATTTAATATTCAACTTCCAGGACAAACATAATTACCTAAATGGTCTTCGCTTCTAAACCATTTCACCAACGTCGGAATGCTTTGATTTCAAGCAACCTTAATTAGGAGTAATTTTATTAAAATGCTTAGAATGACGCTCGGCCTTTAACAACAGGGCTTTAGCTCGCTAGAAACATTTACAAATTAACTGTGAAGTGAGGGAAGTACAATGCCGTAGAGGAATCTTTGAATAAAACATGAGAAACTGGACAGGGAATGCTATGCGCTTCATGTAAATCAAGTGACATGGTGAAAAAAATTAAATACAGAAAAGCATCCTTATATAATAGTATAATTTCATTAATTTATTATATACTTTTCTTGAAATGTTTTTATATAAAGATTTCGCGTAATGCGGCGTCTGGGTAGTATTTTAAAACCTGATGTGAAAAATTTCGAATTGTGTTGACTTCAGTACGACTTAAAATTAATTTTGAGTAACAAGAATTAATGTGTATCATTTTCACATTAAATGCAATTCTCAACTTTTCACAATAAAATGCAATCCTCAACTTTTCACAATAAAATGCAATCCTCAACTTTTCACAATAAAATGCAATCCTCAAATTTATTAGATAAAAGTTTATATTGCTCAATTTTTATCTTTCTTGATTGTTATGAATGACGTTACTGGAATTTCCTGGAATAGCTCAAGTGCTTTCAATTATTTATATTTCAAAAACTTATTTTTTTATTCTTGAAAACTTATATTTTGATGCATTTTATCCTTCTTATTTATTTATTAAGCTATCAGCAATATAAAATTCAAAGCTATCTGCATATCAGTCGCACATTTCTTCTTTACAAATTAATTAATTGTTTTCGTTGCTACATTTCAGAAATGAAATATAAGCCAACCTCGTCATATTTATCTCCAAATTCTATTGGGACATAAGATATTTTCAACCAATTCATAGCCATTTGCGAGATATCTCGTATTAAAATTAAACATATATAAATTTGTCTGGCAGTGAATGGGTTAAGAAATCTTTTTAAAAATGAAGAATTTGAAATAAAAGCTTCTATATTAATTCAGAATTACTTCTCGATATGAAATCCTAGAAATTATAATCCCAAGAATAAAGATATAATTCATTATGAATATATAGACAAAACGTATAACACACTATTAAAAGTTGCCATGTAAACAATTCTATTATATTTTATATAAGGTAAGTTATTTCTTAATTCGAAAATATGTAGCTAATGGAAATTAGTATCGCAGTAAAAATTTTAATCATTAGTTACTGGTGCTATTATTATTTTAAAAAATTACAGGAAATTAAATTAAAGAATACATTTTTTAATTAAAATTGTACAATATTTCCTGATTAAAGGTCGGATTAATAAGAAATGCTCAATATTTTTTCTTTCAATACTATTGTGCTGCAGAAAATACACGCACTATAGTCAGTCTATCAGTCTACTATAATCTCAGTCTTAATCGTAAAAGTATGGACACTGACACCCTTTGATATTTTTGAATATTGTTATAAACATGTAACGTTGCTTTCCATTCCTGTTATTTGTGTTGGATGATATCGTGAGTCGCATTAGTGATCCATGGCTTGGTGACAAACTTGGTAAGCAGTTGGCGACTTGGCGAGAAAATTCGTGACCTCATCGACAAAAAATAGCGACCTTGGCAACAAAAGGAATTTTCTAGAGGAATCCCGATGGTCTATACATTTTATTCACTTTGACAGATTTTTCCTTGAAGCTTGGAGAACTTTCCAAAGATTACATCATTTCCTGTGCAGAGCATATAAAAAGCAAGCACTCAAGACTAAGATGGTAACATGACTTTTGATTAGCTGCCTCCTGTAAACCACCACAATGCTAGATTCACGAACGTTCCCTGAATGTTTCCCTCACTCACAACTCAATTGTCCTAAGTAAATAACTAGCTCATGCCATCTTATTAAAAGGCAGTAAATTCTCTTCAAAATTATTCTCTTGAAAAGTCACATCATCAAGGAGATAGTCCAATCCTCAAATCTTCTTTGAACCTGAATGAACCTCAAATAATCTTTGAACTTTAATGAACCTCAAATGATCTCTGAACTTTAATGAACCTCAAATCTTCTTTGAACTTGACAAATCCATTGAACTTGAATTTGAACTAAATGTTGTTGGAGTTTTGGACATCAGGCAAGCTGCTGAGATAGCCATTGAATTTCCCGTGTTATTGTGGTTAATTGGATGTTTCTTGTTGATTGATGCATGTGTTGTAGCTTTGTGAACCCTTAGAGCTTTAGACTTCATTATTTCTGTAAGATCCTGCTTATTAGATTGACACCAAATACACCTACAAAAAATTTCGAAAAGATGTTATTTAGTAATACAAGTATTTGAATAAATTTTGCCAAACGTTTTCCCAATCTTGAAATTTATATCACATATGAATTAGTTTATAAATAAAATTTTATAACACAATATTCTGAAGAAAAATGTCTAAATATTATAGTTCGAATAAAATGTTTAGCTATTCGAGCAAAAAATTTAAATATGTTTGTCATTATTTATTAAAGATATAAATCTTAAAGATATGAATTTCGTTCCATATTTCTTATTTATTGAATAAAAATTATAAATTAAATATTAAATTATAAAATTATATACTTAGATTAGATTAAATTCTATGAATTAATTTTATCGAAAAAGCAAGAATTCATATAAAGATTTTATTTTATCAAATGCACTCGTTATTCAATACAATCCAAAGAGATTTAATCTGAATATCTTTTATACTAAATTATTTTAAAAATAACTGGTTTAAAAGTAATAGTTAATGGTTTGAGAGAACACCTTATTTGATAAATGTACTCGAAATTATAAATGATAAAAAAATAAATGATAAAAAAATCTTTAATGATAAAATAAAAAAATAATAATTTTAATAAATGATAAAAAAATAAATCTTTATAGACATGTTTAAGCAAGATTATATAAATTTAATTATTTAATTATTCGAAAAAATTCCATCTTTGGTGAAATATTTTCAAATATTGTTTTTTAGGGTTTCGATTCAATTGTTGATGTGAGTTGAAATTCAACATTACATTAAATATTATTGATCGGCAATGTAAGCCTTCAATTTCAAGTTAGTATTGTTTATAATTCAATGTATGAGTCTTGTAAAACTGAAATCATTCCTACCAATATTTAGTCTTAACTCGTCCCCAATGAATTCTATCATTTCTTTATATAAGTTAGCAAACAATTAAAACCTTAACAGAAGTAAAACAATTAGGCTGCAAAGTTTCTTCAGTTATATTTCCAAGAAAAAAGACTGGAGAAAAGAACTTCAAATCTGTATTATCGCGACAGAAGAGCAAAAGGGATCAAAATTTTCAACTTTAGTGATTAACTATGTGATTTTTATAGCAAATTTTTATTACTTATGTTGACTTAAGAAAGGGAATCTTCGATGTCTTTAAAATAATCTGGTAAACATTAGGGAATTTTATCCTTTCACTCGGATCTTTAGAAAATGTTGAAATTGGACGTTTCGTAGAACGCATGTCGAACAAAAAACGCAGTCGGATTAGGAAACAAGAGGCATTTATAGAAAAGTTAACAGGAAATAAGATACAATTTAGAATGAACATGAGCTAATTTCAGATAAACATTTGGGAATTAATGAGGATTCAATTTAGATTCTAAAATATCATAACATATATATACACAAACTATAACATCGTTTCGTATTTGCTCATCACATTTATCTTATATTCCCTAATTTTATGCACTTTTCTTTTCTTTTTTTATTACTTTTGTAATATTTTTAACATGCATTCCCATTAGTTTATTTTTAATTAAATTAAAATATTAGTATTATTAATCATATTACCTTGTGTTTCTATACATCACACAACAATTGTATGCGTATATTAACAATCATTTCTTTAGAAGCCATCGTGATTTTTGAAAACATTCTAAAAACTCAATACTGCAAGTTCTTTGAAAACATTCTCAGTAAATATAAATATTTTTCATACCAATTATTTACAAAATTCACTAAAAGAATTTATACATTACATTCTACGTTCTTATAAACAATATATTACCCCCTCGCTAGTGTTTAACAAAGGTTCTAAATTTCCTTAGGGTGAATGGAAAATAAGGTACAAGCAATTACTTCGTTATCATCCGATCCAACTAATTTCAGACGATATTTGCATGCATAATATTCCTCAGTGACGGAAATTACATGCAAAATCACGAACAGAAGACTAGTCCAGAATACATTCATTGCTCAGGAAGCGATGCTATCAAGAAGTAATTTATTTGGGAGAATACATCTTCATGATTTGGCGTAATGATTTCAATAGGAAAGAAGAGATAATCATTAGGGTGTGGAAATTTTCATCTATAGTTAAATTAGGGTACGATTTAAGACGACTAGTATCATAAATTGTGGTGATACTTCAGGATTTTTTATCTTTGTCTTCAAACTTTTTGTTCAACGAAGGTGAGGCTGATTAATACGGAAAATATGCATTTTCAGTTATTTTGCATAAAAGAAGATATATGAATACGGGAGGGATAAAAGAAATAAAATAAAATAATGTAAAATAATTAAGGTTTTAAATTTATTGCATCAGAACAAAAAAAACCTTGCGAAGCCAAAATATAGCAATTAAATGCAGATACAATTAACTTTATGCAATTGATTTTCAGTTTCACTTTTCTACAACAATTGAATTTTGGAATTGAATTGATAAATTATATGGAAGTATAGAAGTTAAAATGTCTATTGCATTTTGAAAAATACGTATTTTTATAGAATATTTTTTAAAGTGTAAGTTGCGTATTCTACGGTTAGGAACAATAGAAAATACTGTGAAAAGGATTTATTTACTGAATGAAATTTATATGAGAAATATGCATTCAATCTTGATTTGTGAGACTTGTGTTTGATAATTGGTCAATATTTAGAATTAATGTATATTATATAAATAAAAATCAGTTTAACTTCCCAAATAATGAATTTAAAATCACGTTTAAAAATAAAAAAAATTAAGAAATCAAAATTCGTTTTTTTTTCTTAATTTGACAAAATATTTTGTTTCCAGTAATGTATCTTATAGTAATTCCATTTAAAAAGGTTTTCTATGAAATAACTTTCAGACTTAAATCATACTACTGAAATAATTTCTTGATAAATTATTATGTTAAAATTAAATTATATTTATTTAAATTAACATTAATTTTTATTAATTTCCATGCTGAAATAATTGGAAAAATCAGTGTAAATACGTTAGTAATTTCAATTTACTAATTTATAAATACAAATCATTAATTCAAAACTTGGTAGAAAATATTTATCTTTTCATCTACATTAATAAGTATAATTATCTGTTATTGGTAATGATGATGTAATATGATGTACTCCAAAATTAATAATAAGCTTATGAAATTTAAAATTATGAATACTCATTCTCATTAAAATAGATAGTGCTCATTAAAATAGATAAATTTATTTCGGAATATTGAATACAACTACAGTATTTAAAATTCTACAGTTTCTTTTGTGTTAAATATAATTTTATTCAGAATGTGGATGTATATTTTGATTTTTAATACCGATATCCATGAAAAATTTACAATTCAAATAATTACAGTGTCTAATTATTCTCTAAGAAATATACAACAAAAATTCAAATGAAATATTTAACGATTTTTTTTGTTTAATGATTATAATAAAACAGTTAATGATTTTTGTGTTGAATTCTCAGTTAAATCTTTTACGTTTCTTTAAATGTAAGCATTTTATATATATTTTTATATCAACTACAAGACACCGGATTATTAAATTAAAATCTATATTGCTTGTGAGATATCATCCCAAATCTGAATCATTTATAAAAACATTTTTCACCCAGTATTCCAATGGAAGACACTTCTCGAGATATTCTAGTTGTTGCTACTTTACAAAACTTCGAAAGTTTCAAAACCGTTATTTACAGGAAAAAAAATTAAGAAAAACCCCAAGCTTAAAGATGATAAATCTATTGTCGCAGATAAGTCCAATCATGACAGTGAAATAGAGTCGGATAACACAATAGAGTACAATCCCCGTGAAACAGTTGATGAAACTTCACTTTCTCCGGAACCTTCAACAGATTCTACTA
Source organism: Argiope trifasciata (assembly GCA_026543055.1). NCBI lineage: Eukaryota > Metazoa > Arthropoda > Arachnida > Araneae > Araneidae > Argiope > Argiope trifasciata. The sequence goes on along the minus strand of JAPMOQ010004434.1, from coordinate 3,125,464 downwards.
CTGTCCATAAAAATGTTTTTAAACAAATTCCCCAAGAATATCAAGTTAAATGGGTTGATCTTAAAAAAATTTCATTGTGAATCTTCAAGTACCCCAATTCATGATAAATACCTAAAGAAACATCGAATCAAAAGATTACAGTGATTTTTTTACACTTGTTTTTTTGTTTATTAAAACATTACTATAAAGCAAGTGTTATTTTTTGTACTTGTTTTATAGCCATATTTGGTTCTTGCACCATTAAATCATAAAATCCAACCCAATCCAATCGAAATGATAATTTGAGCTTTATGTTTGGAGTTTGAGATTGAAATTTAATTATTGTTAATGTTCAAAAATGAGCTTTTTGTTAATACTTTGGCTATTTTGTCCAGTTTTATAAGGCGTGTATGACTGGAATGTAAAACTAGAACTGTCAAAAATGCTTCGAAGTTCAATATCATTACAATTATTAATCAACTTTCTCTTCTTATACAGGGAATGCTTTATGCCAGTAACCAGAAAATTGAACTTATAAGATTTAAAGTACATTTATATGGAAGGATTTCACAGTAAATTCCTATCATAAACCCTCCCCACAGCCACACATCTGACCCGGTTAATTAAGGCACACGAAAAAAAATCTGAGTGACCAAACCTCAGCAACAGCAATAAATGGCTGGAACTTTGATTGAAAACAAACCGGCCAAAGTGCAATATTTCCATTCGGAAGTACATCCCTTCAAGAACCACCACCACCATTTTCTGTACCGACCAGGGTGGTGAGAACTAGCCACCATGCTTCAATCCTCCCATCCTCAATTATGAGATCCCCTTTGGGGGATACTTAATTTAGGCAAAATATAAACTTGATGAATCAACAAATCCAATCAACTATTTTGCAAGCAATTTTAAAAGCCTTTACAAAATGCTTTTATTTATGACATTTCTTTATTGTATTTGACATTGTTTTTTTCTGGTTAATAAGAGTTCGAACAGCTGAAAATTCTTAATAACCTACTCCCTAGTTCAAAATAATTTTCTAAATAAGGAAAGAAACTAAAGTTCTAAAAATATGATAAAAAAATATAAGTAACAAACTTTTAATAAAAAATAATTCGAATTATTTTTAAAGGAGATGACAGGAAAAAAATAAAAACCTGGTACGATTAATTCTTTTTTCGAAAAATAGCCAGATCTTTTTTCTTTCAGAATAATGTGTGTCTATATTTGTTCCCTTTTTAACACGTTTTCAGTGTTAATTAAACTAGGCATTAAAAATTCAGAGCAGTATTAATAACTTATTACTTTTAATCATTTTTCCCATTTTGCATTAATTTAAGAGATCATATCTCATATGATTGCGTGTCAAAGTTTTAATATTGTATAGTTCTGTTTTAATTGCAATTGCTATAGATAAAACTAAATTAAGTGCATCAGCAATTACTCTAATTAGAAACAAAAATTCCCAAGAATATAATTAATGGAGAAAGCAATACACTATGAAGGAATTCTTAATGCAATAATTGAGGCACTTGGAACATCAGTTAATTAAAACAGAAATATTTTCCATATAAAAATACAAAAAAAACCCTATCTTTAAGTGCTTTTGGTATGTGTCGGTTTGAATTCGTTATTTCTTATCCCAAGAGTATTTTTGCCAGCACAAATAAAAAAAAATTAAAGATACACTTAAGCATTAGTTAAGAATAAATGAATTGGAAAATACATTTTTCTTCCTTTTTATATTTTGATCTTATAGCTAATTCGAATTATATAATCATTTTATATTTCTTTCTAATTATAAATTCATGCTAACCATTTTATAGTCCATTTCGAGAAATAGCATAATACCAATTTTATTGGTTTAAAGTTATAGAGTTGAATTTTCAAAGTTGGAAATCTAATTTTTTCCCAGTATATCTTACTGGATAATAACAAGGGCAGTGGGAGGAATAAATGAGACATTTGTTTTTTCTTTTTTTAAATAAAATGTTATTAATACAGGAAAAAAAGTATAAATGTAAAAGGTTTATATATTTAAAAATACCTAAAAAATGAGATCGAAATTTTTATGGTTAATCAAACAGATAAGAAATGATTTTTTAAATAGAGGAAGCTCAAGAAATATCTTATTTAAACATTTATTTCAGTTAAACGTTTGGAATTCCATATTAATTCGCTTTACAAAAAAATGACATTTTTCCAAAAATAAAAATCCGTATAGATATATGCATTTAAAAAAAATCTAGATTCGAATTTTGAAAAAAATCATGCTATCGATATATACTTTTATTGAATAGAATTTGTAGACTGAAAAGGGCTGATACTCTAAAAATGTTGTCTTCAGGTTTCTATCGTATAATATAAAAGGGGGTTATAATAAAAGGAATACTAGATATTAAATTTAAAAATAATCTTCGTTGTAGAGATTTCTTTCAGAAAAAAATTAAATAATAAGAGTTATATAGAAAGTTGAAGTGTTTAAAATAAAAATATCAGAGCATAAAAATCAGTTTTTCCTTTTGATGCAATGTAAATGTTTCAAATGTTTACAGTATCATTCGAAATATTCACAAATTAAACATTTTTCCTGAGCCGTATTAGAATTTCAACTCTATTGATCAAAGTGTGGTATCTGATATATAAAAAAATGTTGTTTAAAAATGAATATTTTGTAGATTGTTTTTAAAATTATTTTAATCTCAAAGAGAAATTTAATAAAATATATATTTATATGTATTTAACATGTTTCTAATACGTGAAATTCAAGCATGCATAGAATGTACAAATTCAATTACAGTAATATTATCTGCAATTCTTTTATAATGCTTTATGCATGATTATAATTTGTTTCTTTTAAGTTTCTAATTTTTTTAGTAATGAATTTATATTTCATACATTCCACACAATCCCCCAATACGAATTGATTTCTGTTTACTTAATCCAAATTCCTTGAAAATTTGGATTGTACTATTTTATAAACTATATAGAACTAATTAATTTAATATGACGATTGATTATTTATTATGCACCATATTTATTAAAGTATTTACTTTGATAATACTGCAAATTTTTTTACCAGGCCTCATTTTCGGAAATAAGATAATTTTAAATTTGTAAATAATATTGAATGCACATAGTTTTAATATTATAAGAAATATTAATTTAAAAAAAAATTATTAGATAGATTTTATTTTATATAAATTATGTATAGAGTATTGATCTGGTATAGCAAAAATATTGAAAACATAAGAATTACGCTGTTCTGCAGTTAAAGGAAATAGATATATTATCTGCTTATATTATACATTACTTATTTTACGTGAAATAAATAAGTAAAGTAAAGGAATTCTAAGTCAAGGATGTTGAATATTACTGTTTTCTATTCCTCTAAAATTTAGTAAAATGCTTGAAAGAATACTCAAAAATACTTAGAATGAGCTTTCAGTCGATTTATGAGATCTGTTAATGATTTTTCTAATTTATAAAGCTAATCATCATTTTTCACAATTTTGATTTATTTAAATAAACTCAATTAAACTCAATTTTTAAGATATTAAAATTTATAAATAATTTAAATTTGTTTTGAGAAATAAAATATTGATTGATTTCATACAAGTTGATTGCTTATGCATAATGAGCATGCTAAATTCTTGTAACTAAACGCAGGCTTTACATATTTAAAAACACGTACTTTCAAAATAATTTGATATTTCTTTAGAAAACAATAATAACATTTATTACTATATATTTCTGGATGTTTATAGAAAGCGATAGATAGATATAGATAATATTTCTTGCATACCGAAAGCCGTTAAAATATAACCTTTATTATTATGAATGAATATCATTTTAATAAAAAAATACATCACAAAATCGTATCGTACAAAATCAGAAATGGAAACAAAATCTTTTGAATACCATTCGACTCATTCAAATTCAAAACAGATGAAATGGAAAGAAACTAAACAGTATTAAAAAGTTTGTTAAAGTAGTAAAAGTTATAAATTAGATAACCAAATCTGAACTTAAAAAATGTGATTGCATTTCAAGGTACGTTAGTTTTCATTCTGATCTGTCTACAAGTTTCGTTTTGATGCCTCTGGGGAAAAGCGTTGGCCAACAGTATGTTTTGGAAACAAAAGTAGAATAGTTTTATCCTCGCAGAATTATTTATGTATTAATACGATTATTTTTTACAATAATGAGAACATGAAAAGCTTCTCCCAATCATATGTGCATAACACCCAATCATATGTCCATAACTAGACGTCTTATTTCGGATATATTTCTTCCGAGGATACATCAATATGTAAATAGTTTTACTCAAAATATTCATAAAATATAATACTTTTTCATTAAGTTTTTTTTTGTTACTTTGCATTGTGTCACTATTTATATTTAATGTCCATTTTATTTATAGAAATAATTTGGTAATCATTATAGAAATAGAAATAAAAATAAATTTTGGTTATCATTATAGTTATTTATAGAAATAAAAGGAAATAATATTGAAAATTGAAAAAATTATGGTCATTATTTCAAATAATGTAATGCAAATGGTAAGTGACTCATTTCTCTTATTTCACTTTTTAATCCAGCAAAACGTTTTGTTTTGAAATATCAAGGCAGATTTATTAAAGGCAGGCTTAAACATTATTTGCTTTTTAACTTCATAAGTATATTATATTTTAATAACATCATATATGTTTGATTATGAAATTTCTTCTTATATTTTTGATTCTATTTTTTAATTCAGTTAAGGTTTGCTTATTCTATATTCATTGTATTAACTTTTAAGTATGATAAATGACAGGAAAGTATTAAAAATTTTAGTTACTCTAAATATTATAGCTTTAAGAAGCTAAATTTTGAGTTATTATATTAAAAAAATGCTTTTAATGAAACAATTGGCGAATTATAAATGGAAGTTATAATACAGCAAAGGCAGGAAACAGATATAAAAAAACATAAATAGAAAGAAAAAACAGAAATATTCAAATTCTGAGTGATATTTGAAAAATTGTTAAAACCATTGATTTAGAGAGCTTCCTAAATCACCCTATGATGATATCGATTTAATAAGGGAATATATATATATATATATA
>JAPMOQ010004434.1:3065062-3105206 GCA_026543055.1 Argiope trifasciata | reverse complement strand
TATATATATATATATATATATGTGTGTGTGTGTGTGTGTGTGTGTGTGTGTGTGTGTGTGTGTGTGTGTGTGTGTGTGTGTGTGTGTGTGTGTGTGTGTGTGTGTGTGTGCGTGTGCGTGTGTGTGTGTGTGTTGAAATCAATAATGATATTCAACTTGCAGCATTTCGCTTATCTAATCTCTTTAAAGAGTTGAGAGCATTTTAAAGGGAAGTTTAAATTATAAGCAGTCATGTGTAAAATATTTCTTATTCGAAGCCCTTATTATTTATATAATTAAAATGAGATCATTTCAAAAACAAAAAGAGAAAAATTATATACAATTAATAGTCATTTGCATATTAAGATTTAATGACAATGTTTATTCAGCTTTTTGAATATTTTATAAATTTTTCCCATAATGTTATCTTAAAATTTGTTTTATAAAACATATTACTAGTATGTTTTACTTATTTATTAGCATATCACTAGTAATTCATTTTTGAGATATAAGATCATCTTTACTTTTGTAATATTCTTCAGATGTTATACCTGTACTGCTCTTAAATATTTCTTCAATATTTTAATCACTATGCTGAAGGCAATACTTGTTTAAATCGTTCTGACAGTTGAAATGCATTAGATTGATTTTACTTTACAGAATATCTCAAAAATGATATTTGTTTCGATTAAGTAAAAATACATCATTGAATATAATAGGGTCCATTTCAGATTATCTCGTAAATATAGTAATTCTTCTTTTGTTAATGAATATCACCAAAAATGTGTTAGGAATACAGATAATCAATACAAAATGAATAAAAATTCCCTAATATATTTTTATTGTATTTCAAGAATAAAATTCACGGAAAAAAAGGAAGAACAATATACACTGATGGAGAAAAAATTCCCAACACCAAGAAAAAATTATTGTACAGTAATGAAATTTTAGGACTACATTTGCCTAGGTAACATATTTAATTGATTAAAGTTTTAAGATCACAGGTAAAGCCATTGGCGAGAAGAGACATTTCAAATGTGAAATGTTGGTACATTAGTAACCGGTGTAACCGCCAGAAATTTGAATGCAAGCATGCAAACGTGCATGCATTGCGTCGTACAGGTGTCCGATATCAGTTTGTGGGATGGAGTTCCATGCCTGTTGCACTTAGACGGTCAATGCAGGGACGGTTAAGGCTGGTTGTGGATGACGCTGGAGTTGATGTCCCATACGTGCTCGATTGGAGAAAGATCTGGTGATCTAGCAGGCCAAGGTAACATGTCGACACTCTGTAGAGCATGTTGGGTTACAACAGCGGTATGAGGGCGAGCGTTATCCTGTTGGAAAATGCTGTTCATAAATGGCAGCACAACAGGTTGTATCACTAGAATGACGTACAAATTTGCAGTCAGGGTGCGTGGGATAACCACGAGAGTTCTCCTGATGTCATATGAAATTGCTCCCCAAACCATAACTCCAGGAGTAGGCCCTGTGTCTCTAGGACAGGTCACTAGCAGGCGTTCACCTGGCTTCCTTCTAACCAACAAACGACTATCACTGCGACCAAGGCAGAACCGGCTTTCATCAGAAAACACAGCTGATCTCCTCTCCGTCCTCCAATGAGCTCTAGCTTGACACCACTCACGTAGCAAACGGCAGTGGTTTGGAGTCAGTGGAATGCTCTGTACAGGGCTTCTGGCTCGAAGCTGTCCTTGAAGTAACCGATTTGTTATAGTTCGGTGTGTCACTGTGGTGCCAACTGCAGCTCGAATTTCAGCTGCAGACGCAGTACGATTAGCCCCAGCCATACGCCGAATACGACGGCCTTCCCTCTCAGTAGTATCACATGGCCTCCCGGAACCTGATCTTCTTCAGGCAGTACCTTTCCTTTACCACTGCCGCCAATACTCATGCACAGTGGATACATTCCTGGCAAGTCTTTCAGGAATATCGCGGAAAGAAAACCCACCTTCTCGTAGCCCTACAACACGATCTCTTTCAAACTCAGTGAGCTGTTGATAATGGCTTCTTCGTCTTCTCAGAGTCATCCTTGACTAACATTAATCCACTACGTCAAATCTGAACTGTAAATAACGATCACGAACCTTACAGCTCTTATTTAAAGCAAACCTCATTTGCATGTTCATAGTGTCGCTACTAGCGCCACACTTACGCGCGTAGTTCAAAATTTGAATCGACATCATCTTTCAGATGTATAAACATGCCTACCAAATTTCATTTATCTAGCACAGCTCTTTCCTAGTGTTGGGATTTTCTTCCCCATCAGTGTATATTCATATTTCGTCTTATTTATTTGAACGGGATAAAAAATGTGTATTATAGTTGTTTAGTTACTTTCATCTTAAATATTTATTATGTTACAAGATACTGAAAATCTTATATTTTACAGCTAAAATAACATCTGAAATATTATTATGTTTTTTAGTTCTTGTGAGGCGTAAGTTTCCATTCCTACCATGATCTAAATCTTAGTTTATTGTGAGCAATTGTAGGTTCTTTTGAAAACAAAGAACTAATAACATTAGAAATAAATAGCACAAAATGACTTGCTTGATTATTTGAAAACAATTTCAAGTATTAAAGTATGCTTAACAGAACATACTTTAATACTTAAAATAATAATATTTGAACGTACTTTAATAGATATTTAACAATTGCGAAATGATAAATATATATATATATTAAATCCTGGCCTTCTATGGGAGCCGCGGTGGCCTGGTGGTAAGGCTTCGGCTTCGGAGGGTTTCATTTTCGAGACTCGATTCCAATGAAGAACCGTCATGTATGGGAGGTCTCTTGCACGTTAAATCTGTCAGGTCAAACGTTCACCTACTGGTGTGGTGTGGTGTGGAGAGGGGGGTACCAGCCAGGTGTCGTCCTCGTCATCCATCCCTGTTTAATAATTTCGAGGTACGTCCCAAAATAGCCCTAGCGTTGCTTTACAACGGGAATTTAATAAAACTAAAATAAGCTGGCTTTTTATAAACACAACGTTCTAATATATTTATCTATTGAAAAGAATCTTGTCATCATAAATGCTGTATGTATTCATAATATATTTTCTGTGATAAGTCTTTATGTTATTCTTCATATAATATTAATTTTTATAATATATTCTTTAATTATTGAACTTCATTTATGGCACCTGGGGAATTTCCTCTTTATGGCATTGCAAAGAAACATTAAATGCAATAATTATTTCATTACCTACAGAAATTTTCATACATTTTTCAAATTCGTATCCTTTGTAGAACATTTGGAGATTATTACCAAAAATTTGGAAAAACCAAAAAAATACTTTGACGACACTAGAAGAAATCGACAAAAGTTTAAAAAGTTAAAAGCAGTTATTGTTTTCAGTTTAAAACGGGTGTATTTCACCATAATTTCAGAGGTTAATTCTATCTGAATAATAATATATTAAGTATTCAAATGACATCTATTGATAAATAATTTCATTTAACATAGGGGTATACAATCATGTATGTTGCTGTCTAATGTGAAAAGAAACCCAATCTGCTTAGAACAAAGAATTAAAAAAAATTATATCAAAGCTATAAATACATCTTAAAATTATCAAGTTTGCCTAAACATTTCTGCCCCTATTTGTTAACTGAATGCACAATATAATTTATTCTAAGATTTACTTTTAAAAAAAAATACTTTTTCGGAATTTATCCTTATGATCTAACTTATTACTGCCAGAATATATTTAATATGCATTCACATCAATATTGGGAGGGTTTTAATAGTAAATATCAGAGAACAGATTTAATATCTGCCTTGCAAATAATATGATAGAAATTCAGTTTCATACATCTGCATTCTTTTGCTGATGATGCGATGCAGACGAAAAATGAAGATAAGAAACTCATTATATTCAAAAAAATTATTATGGAATTTGTTTTCTTGTATTATTTCAGCAGATGTTTGCTTTTTCAAGCAAGTTTGCCTTGTAAACACACATCTTTTAGGAAGATGGATGAGTGAATATAAATATGTTCATACATGAAAATATGAAAAAATGAATATTTTCCACTTCTTTGGAGTACTGGAAATTTTATTCATATGATTTAGCCAAGGATATGGTATATTTTGATATAAAAAATACATTTAGATTTTAAGGCAATTAAATTTGCAAAAAACAAAAACTATGATCCTTTTTTTTCATCTTATTGTTGTATTTTCTTTGGATTTTTATGTAATTAAAAATTATTTGTTGATGAGAAATTAATACATCAAATAATCCACTATGATAAATAAAAAATCATGTGATCCATTAAAATATTAACACGATTCAATTCTGTATTAATTGCTGTTTCAATATATCGAAAAATTTCATTATATATAGTATGTTTTTAAATAAGAAAGAAGGTTCAAGTAATACATCAAATTAAACAAACTCGTTTGAAAAATTCCTTTGCACTATCCCTGAAACAATTAAACGAAATGATGCATTAGTTAATTAAAACAACTTTCTGTTAGACAAACACAAAAAGGTAATCAGTTTAAATACGTTTGGTCTTTGTCAACTTCAGTAGAAAATGGCTTTCCCAATGGGACTATCTATCAATTCAGCTGGTATCAATAGACTGGTATTTTTTAACAAAAGTTTTAAATAAATGGAAAAAAATCGAACTCTCATTCTTTGCTTTAATTTATTTGTAAATAAGATACAATGAAATACTTGAAATTAAACGTATTAAATTTATTCAAGTTTTCAAAGTTAATAAAAAAATTGTTTAAAAATAAAATAGCATGATAAGCTATCATAAACAACTTTCAAAATTCTGAATCTAGATTATATTGATACTGATTTCTTATCATGGTGAAGGGATAGTTATTGTTACTTTCTGCCAATGAACTTTCTAAGATTCATTCATAGTACTTCCATGGAATATTGTATGGTATTTTTATATCATGTTTTAATTTCTTGTAAGTAGCATTTTATTATATTTTTTATTTGACCAATTATTTTCTTTTCTGGAACAATAATAATTTTTTTAAATATTATTAATGGTAAATTTACAATATCAGCGAAAGAGAAAGGAAGAATAATTGATACAACTGCACTTTTAAAATAATTGAATTGTTCACAAGTATGTCTTTAATAGAGCCTGTTTTGAATGACTCCAAAATATATTTCTGTGCATGTCTCTCAAGTAACATTTATTCCAATTTTAAAGCTGGTTATTGCATTAATACGCTTATTTAAAATAAGGATTTAACTGTTTTATCCCAAAAATATGTTAGGAGATATTTTAAGGCCTAAATGATCTGGTATGGTATGTTATAATGATATAGTATAAATCATCTCATGACTTGAATTAAGCTTCAAATAAAGACTGCTTTTAAATCCATAATTGTGTAAGAAATTACATGAATTTCAATTTCATAAGATCAATAAGAGTGTGGTTATAATTATTAAAATGATTTTTTGTAGAAATTAAGTGAAACAAACGATAGTTTCATTTCTTATATCTTTTTCCTAAAGTATTTATAGTTCAAAAATATAAATAAATTGCATAAAATAGTTAATTTAGTTTAAATTTTTAGGACTTATGAGTCTAAAACAGAATTTAAATGCAAGTTCACTTCAAATTATTCATTAGAAAGATCTTTTATACCGCTTGTATGTTCGACTATTCAGTGATAAAACAATCCTCTACATAAAGTATAAAAAGTTTGAAATTTGAACACTAAATAGATTATGATCGTTATTAAAATAACAAGTTAATAATTATCAAAATAATAATATATATAATTGGGCTAGAAAATCGCTAAATTTTTTATACTATACACTTAAATCATTTGATATTTGTCTGTATACGTAAATCTTTGAAGTTAAATAAAGTGTAGATGTAAATAAGAGTATTTAAACAATTTAGTTTTTGAAAATGAAAAAAAGAACAATTTTTAAACCCGTAGGAAAATGCAAGTCTAATGCTTCTGTAATTTTTTATTGAAATATTTAAAATGCTTTTTTTTACTTTAAATATTTCGTATAAATTAAAAGAAAACAAATAGGACATATTGACCTTAAGAAGCAGAAATAAATCTACAAAAGGGAAAAAGATTTATCCCATGACAAAGTAAAATCTTTACCAATCAATAAATGGCGGATTACTTTCGAGGCAATGCAGAAACATATTTTTTCATACTCTTCATAAAGCTGAATTTTTTTTATAAGAAAATTGCATTATCTAGTTACTTAATTATTCTGAAAACCTCTGACATTTTCATATTATAGGTAACTACATTATATACTTATTTTTTCATCGACTAATGAAATCCGAATGCATTTCCTGTAGAAGCTTATTAAATTTTATTTAGAATTAGTGTCCTCGTTCATATTAAGAAGTTCCTCTTTCCATAATATTGCGTATGAATCAGGATAAATTTAATCCGTTGAAAAGCCTGACATTCCAAAATACACAACAGTATATTATGGAATATAACAAAGAGATATGTATAAATAAGAGGTTTAGGTGATCAGAACAAAAATATCATAATTATAAAATATTTAAAAGTAGAAATTGAAAGTTTATCTTCACAATGCTTCATATTTTTATTTTACCACGCTTAATATCGACAAGCAAAAATAGAATAAATATACTGTTTTAAACACAGATTCATATTCTATTAAATTATAATTATAATCTTATTTAGTCTTTGTAAATCTATCTTAATAAGAAATAAAATTTTGTAAAATCTTAATATTTAACTAGGGAGGTGCGATCTACGACACTGAATTTTCTTGACATTGAAATAAAATTTTTCAAGGAAAATATCTTTATGGAAATCTGGGAATACAATTTGCAGATACTTTCTTAATATATAAATATGTTTTGGAAATTTTTCAAAATTTATTATCATTCAATAAAGTTATTACATTTGAATATATATTTTCTTCTCAGATTATATGTTACAACAAATAATACTAAATATATTACTTTTTTACTAATTAAGTAACATTAATTTTTTTATGTATATAAAGACATATATAAAACAATATAATGGAAAATTCTTCAATTAAAAATTGAAAATGAGTAAAATTGATACCTTTTTTTATTGGCATCTTTTCTATGAGATTCATTAGAGGATACTTCAAGCAAGCAGGTTAAGTACAAGTTAAAAAATATCAGCCTATAATTCTTGTACATATTTCTCTTCGTATTTTAATATATTTTAGAGATTTTTTTAAATACATTATCATTAGAAAAATTAATTTATTCGAATATACACATTAAAATCAGCTGAATGCAAACTTTCATTATTATAATCTTCTGTATATGATTATTTTCATCACTAAAATTACTTTCTGTATCCCTGTCTCTGGAGCTCTGCTTTATAACGAGTATCTATAAGTTGGGTGATATTTTGAGGACCAAATTTTAGAGCCATATGCTCGAAAAATAGTGGAACACTGAAAAAGAGATGAGGTCTCACAGACATGATGCAAATAAATAGCTGAAATATTTTTAAAAGCATCTTTTGAAACCAGGTGATGCGCATGAACTGCGTGCGTGTTGAAGGTCATGAAACAAGAAGCTGCAGACTCGATCTATTTGATTAAACTAAAAATAGAATAGGGGTGACGAAAAATTCCACCCTTAGTGGTCTGACATACCACCCTTCCCAATTATGGGTTGAACTATTGCTTGAATCCAATTTTTAAGGAAACAAATTAATTTTTTAAAATTATTTATAATGACTCATTTTATAGAAAATGAATGAACAATCACTATCTATCAAGACGAACTCTGTAGATTTCTGATCGATTCGAGTGTCAAATTAATTATTTACAAATCACATTATTGCTCTAAAACAGTGAATTTTGCCTAGGTTTAAAAATCAAAATCGATAGAAAACAGTTCAAACTATTATTTCAATGAACAAACGTGATTTCAATGAAAATTTCAAACTGTGATTTCAGTAAAAGTATAGCAATTATTAATTTATTTTAAAAGTCCGTTAATTCTGAAAATATATTATGTACTGAAAAACCCGAAAAGAATGATTTTTAAGTTCTTTTTTTATCATTAATAATTTTATTGTTATATATCTTTTCAATAAAAAAACTTAGTTATATTCAAATTTATTTTGTTTTTCAATACTTTGTAATTTATCTTTAGGAGACATAGTTAAGTATAAATATCTCAGGTTTTTTTATCATGAAAAGTTATATAGACATATGGATTCAAAGCATAATATGTTTGAGCAAATGGAAAAACAAAGACCACATACTAACTGCTCACAAGATTGAATTTGGAAGACAAATTCAATCCTCAATTGATATTAACGCAAATATCCCAATAACAATTCAAAAATTGTAATAAGGCTAATTATAACAGAAATTTGTACTCTTTAACATTGTTCCTGAACAATGAATATTCGTTAATTCTGGAATGTGAAAAATGAAGGCAACAAATGGATACATGACGATATTGTTGCTTCTAAAATCGATGCACTTTCAAGTATTCTGGGACATTAGAGGTCTCGCAATTACATATTTTGAAGCCTCAAAACTTTCTAAAATTCCTTCTTAATCCTTCCTTTACAATGCGTATGTGTCAAACTTTCATTTTACTTATGAAAAAAAAAATGTTACAAAGCGATTTTAGTGGAAATTTATAACAAGGAACTTTTGATAAAATTGTGTGCATCAAACACTTAAATACAACACTCGAAGTCCAGATGTTCAAAATAGAAATGTGACATCTTACGTAGCGTATTTGTTTATTCTAGATGCGGAAAGAGATATGCTATGATTATTTAAATATCTAATCATTTGTTTGAGTGTTTTGCAATATATATATATATATGTATATATATATATATGTGTGTATATATATATATATGTGTATATATATATATATGTGTATATATATATATATGTGTATATATATATATATATATATATATACTTAAGTGACGAAAGTCATGGGATAGCAATATGCAAATATACAGATGGCAGTAGTATCGAAGAGAAAAAGTATAAATGCGCAGTTCGTTTTCCAGAGCTTTCATTTGTGTTCAAGTTATTCATGTTAACAGGTGTTTCGTGATTGTTAACAGGTGTTTCGGAATGTTAGTTGGAGCTAGACGCATGGGTCATTCCATTGCGGATATCGTTAGTGAATTCAACATTCCGAGATCCACAATATCAAAAGTGTGCCGAGAGTATGAAATTTCAGGCATCCCATCCCATCATGGACAGTGCAGTGGGCGACCACATGCACTTAACGGCCGAGACCGCCGACGTCTGTGTAGAATGGTCAATGTTAATAGACGCGCAACACTTCGTCAAATAACTGCAGGAATCAATGTGGGACGTACGAGGGACGTGTCCGATAGGACTGTGCGGCGAAATTTGTCTTCCTTGGGCTATGACAGCAGAAGACCGACTAGAGTGCCTTTACAGACAGCACAACATCGCCTTCAGCGACTCTCCTGGGCTCGTGAGCATATCGACTGGTCCCTAGACCAGTGGAAAACCGTGGCGTGGGCAGATGAGTCACGATTTCAGTTGTTACGAGCTGATGGTAGAGTTCGAGTGTGGCGCAGACCCCACGAAGCCATGGACCCAAACTATCATCAAGGCACTGTTCAAGCTGGTGGTGGCTGCATAATGGTGTGGGCTGTTTTTACATGGCATGGACTGAGTCCTCTGGTGCAACTGAACCGATCATTGACTGGAAATGGTTATGTTCAGCTGTTTGCAGATCACTTGCAGCCATTCATGGACTTCACGTACCCACACAACGATGGGATTTTTATGGATGACAATGCGCCATGTCACCGGGCCAAAACTGTTCGCGATTGGTTTGAAGAACATTCCGGACAATTAAAGGGCATGATCTGGCCACCTAGATCACCCGATATGAATCCGATCGAGCATTTATGGGATATCATCGAAAGGTCCGTTCGTGCCCAAACTCCTGCACCATCCACACTTTCACAATTATGGACGTCTATACAGACAGCATGGCTAAATATTCCTGCAGAGGACTTCCAAAGACTTGTGGACTCCATGACACGTCGAGTTGTTGCACTTCGCCGGGACCGACATGATATTAACAGTCATCCCATGACTTATATATATATATATATAATAAATGTTATATTCCAATAATAGTTTTCAACTTTATTTTCGTTTACATAGAAATACCTTTATGTATCTCTATTGATTAAAAATTTGTAGTTAAATTTTTTATGAAAATAAAATAAAACTTTCCTAATATGAAATATATTCTAACGAAATTGATTTTGAATACCTAACATTTTCTTTTGAAATTATATTAGGTTGGATTCTTTAATGGCAGCCTTAATTATAATCAGCGTCGAAATGCGTATAAGAAATTTCAGATCAACTCTTATTTCTTAATTTGCTTATTCTTATGGTTTTTACCGAATAAATGAAAACACCAATGAATAATCTGCAAAATGATTCTTACATGATAGAAACTGAAAGTTTACTAGATAAGAAATTCAATGGTTTAAAAAATAATAGAAAAAAAGTTTAATTTAAAAAATATATTTTTCGATATTTATTATATTGCGCTCATCATGAACTAAATTCTGAAAAAAATATTTACACATTCTTCCTACATTCAGTTGAATGGAATTTCTTAATTCAAATGCTTTTAGATTACATATAGTTTACTAATGTAAATTGTTTTTCAAAATATGTTGAAACAGTATAGAAGGAAAAACAAAGAAAAGCCCTACTTTTATACCAGGTGTTAGAGCTTTTTTAAAAATCGTTGTTTAACAAAGTAATTGGCAAAATTTAGATATACTCAAGTAATCTTAGCATCGCATCAATTAATTACCTTAGTGTCAACATAGCTCTCAAAGTTTCAATATAGTTGAAGCAAATGCTGAAGTTAAAAACAAAAAATAAATAATCAAATTATTTTAAAAGTCAATTTTTGGTACTTTTCCGTTACACGGGCTCAAGATGCTCCTAATGTGAGCCAAACGCGAGTCCAGTAGACAAGAGAAGCAAATGTCGTATAAGGAAACGTCACCAATGTGAACCAAACGCGAACAAAGTCGCCATGTGTAAAGGGAAAATGTGACGTAATATTGCATTTTTGGCGACATTTTGGCGAATTTATGCTTTTTCCGACTAGCGACTATTTGGCGACTTGTTGTCTATTTTTTTGGTGTACCCGTATAACGGGGAAAAAAACAAATTTTCTTTCGCTCTTCACTGAATATTCCTTCATTTACCTATTTTCTGTTATTAAGATTTCACAAGTGCCATCTAATTGGGCAACATTAGTTTTAGTCATATATGAGATTACTATGCCAAGATATGTTCTTGGTTAAATTTCCTTCTGAAAATCAAAACATGCGTCGAGTTATATATCTGATAAAAATGACCTGTAGATGAAGTGTTTGTTTTTATAGAGCAATTCCTGATATTCCTTTAACACGTGAAGAAGGATTGATATATTGGTATATAACCTCATAAGTAGAAAAAATACCTACATGAACATAAAAGCTACTTTGTCTAACAAAACAGAAATAAACAATATATAATTTGACAGCATAGATTAAAAAAGTTATTGAATTAAATTCATTTTGTAATTACTTCTACCATATTTATGTTAAATCTGATCTAATTTTTGCTACAGATATAAGTAGTCTTTCCGTAGAAGACATTTCTAATAACCAGATTAAAATTCCATTATATATAGGGATTTTCTGAGCGTTTTATATTCTTAAAATTCCTGTCATCCTCACCATTACCCTTTGGTTTGAAATTTCTTAGATGGTTTTAATAAACACATTTCTCGTGGTTATATTTTATTTTGTTAGGTACCATCCCCAATTGGTATTTTAAGCAATGGAGAAACAGACAAAGCTTCCAAATTGGAAACTCTCTCTGTCACTACTAATATATCTGCAGCGGGAAAAAAACTAACATATTAATGTGGGTCTTTATTCTAAATAGCAGAGAAAGTGTGGCTGGAAATAAACAACAGATTTCATGTTATCAAACCCCATATGCAGCATCGGCCCTCATTAACAAACATTAAAGCAGATACTATTTATATTCGTGTATACATTGGACACACTAGATTCATCCATATTCACTTGTTGGTAGGTGAACAACCGTGTCTGTATTTGGGATATCATGGTCTAATGTATGTTTATCATATATTGAGAGAATGCTTAGCTTTCACAGTATTGTTCAAAAGTCATTCACTCCATTATCTTTCTTCCTTGGTAGGATTAATCGTGTCCAAATCTTTCCATTTTAAAATTCCATACAGTTTTATCCATTTATTTTAATCTTGATTACATTTTAGCTTCTCATATTTCTTGCGATAAGTTTTAAAATGAAATAATTTGACCTATTGTTTGGAGCAGCGGAACTAACATCATGGTACTTGAAACAGGTAACCCCTAACAAATGAATTTAAATATAATATTAAATACAATACTGTATTGTCAACACTTCTTTCGCTGAGGTACTCCATTTCGAGGGACAAAAACGTGTTTTAAAATCATTTGCCTTGTTTTTCCATATTTTTTATTGGCAAGAATAAAGAGCATCTTCACGATGGATATGTTTAGATTTAAAAAATGCATATTCTATTTCATATTTTTTTCTCAAAAGAATTCCTTTTATTCTCATTAAGTTACAAAAATACTCAAAAGTAAGAATAATAGTCAGATCATAATAAGAAGAAAGGATGACATATCATTATTCATGCATCACACTTATTCAATTACGAGACGACATCTTACATAATTTTCTCTTGTAAGATAGTAAAAAAAAAAAAAAAAAAAAAAAAAAAATCTCATTTTTTCCCAAAAAAGATACGACAAAACGTGCTAAGCATTTCTAAAATGCATTAATAAACATGATACTCTTTTCTTCAAAGTAGGATCGAAGGCATTTATAAAAAAAGTCTACCTTTTTAAATTAAATGGGAACTATGCAAATTATATTTAGTTGATAATTTGATATTTCATAAAGTATAGATATCTCATGTTTCTGACACATTTATTTTACTCGATGTTTTATGTTCGTATACTCAAGTGACATAAATGTACAGATAGATTACGGATTTATCTTAGAGGAAAATTGCGTTATATTAAATAACATTTTTTTTTACTTGATTCTCCAAAAAAAAACTTTAACTTAAAACTTAAACTAAAATCCTTAAAATAAAAATAAAAACCTTTATGATGCCTTTGAAGTTTTTCCTGTCATTTTTATGACTAAGAATTGTTTTAAAAGAAAGAAATATTTTATCGAAAGACGGAAAATAATTTTGGCATGAAATTATATATTTTTCCTGTTATTTCTACTTCTCTTATTTTTTCCTCAGAAAAAGTGAGCATTTGAAAGTATTTCAATAATTAATTTTGTTCGCTTCGTTCATTTTATGCCTTATCCATCACTTAAAAAATGCTTTATTTTTCAAAACGTCAGTATAATGTGTAAATTGAAGATAATAATCAGTTAGTTCTTAGTGTAATTTTCAACAATAATAAGTGCTAGTTTGGTCCTTTAATAATCAAATTTTGGGAGAATTAATATCTGGAAATATATTAATTTCTACAAAATGAAAGGTTTTGTTTATTTAGGATAATTGGTGATGGTAGCATATCTTGTTGTGGATTTTTTTTTATATTTGCATGTTTCCATGTGATCTCATTTAACGTTGCTTAACAGTTTAAGTATTATATTAATAATGCGGCTATGTTCCTCTTTAATTCACATATGCAGTTTTAGGTCAATATGACTTGACTTAAAAAATAACATTTCTTGCAGTCATTGACATGTGCCGTTTAAGAAATGATTCAAGCAATAATATTAGATCTATTTTTAAATTATATAAATCATTATAACACATATAAAAAGCATGTATATAACATACATATAAAGCATAAGCATAACATATACATAAAAAATTTTAAAAATAAAGAATATTTGAAATTGAAAATTGCAATAATATAAAGCGGAACAGAAAATAATAACAGAAACATATTCAAAATTAAATCTTACTTTGAATATCATATGAGAATATGATATTATTTTCTCTTAAGGATTTGGGGAGATCAGAATGTGAAGGCATGAAATTGTGGAAACCTCATAACGGGTAAGCATCAAATTGGTCATTTATTCTTTTTTTTATTATTTGAACATATTATTAGATTTTCGAATGTTATTCTTACAATTTCTGCATAACATATAAGTTTTGTTGTCATTGCTTGATGGACAGAGCTTGCGCCTTGCCCGTTTGACACACAATGAAGTTTTTTAACAGATCCTGATGGTATATTTTCTTTTTTTCTCTGCATTCACTATATGTATCGAGTCCACTTTTCTTGGTAATTGTGGCCTTGCTTCAACGTGTGGAAAAATGTGTGATTTTCCCAGTTCTTCCAGAAATACACTTTGTTTAGACAATATATTTTTACAGCAATATTTTCATTCTGATTATAGAATTTTGGTAGAATGTATATCTACTTTTCCCAGATATCTCATACTGAAGCTAATATATCCAAATTTCTGCTTTCTAGATGAGTGGATTTATTTATCTAAACGAATAACTTTCCATATGGAGCAAAATGTTTCTAGGGACACTTTGGGGACACTAAATATATTTCTGCCAGTTATACACAAAAGCTAACAGTAATAATGAAATATATGATTGAAATGTTTTACTTTCGACATTGTTTCTCCTTTCTTTCATAAAGTTTTTCTCCTTCAATGTTAGTCATTTTCATGATTTTGCTTTCAGTTGTATAATTAAATACTATCTCAAACAAACTTTTTACATCTGTTATCTTTTCCATTACATACCTTAGGATCCCTGGAGTAATTTTTATATTAGCAGCCTTTGATTGAGAGGAATGTGGCAACTCATCCAATTTTCACATTATTTCACTGATTGTTCGACTGGATATTCTTCATATAGTTCATTTGCTGAATACAGAAATCAAAATCGTTGTCAGAGCTTTCACTCTCAATTTCATCACGCATGATTTTTATATTCTCATATTCCTTATTTACTGTCAGAAGGTTTTATTAGTTTAGTTATATCAGCGTCACTGAAATTTATGCTATTATTCATTTTTTTCTCACAATCACATACGCAAATCTTTTTCAGTATATCTGAAAGGAAAATATAGTTGGAAAAAAAAGAAAGAAACACTGCAATAAGAGGAAATAATTTGGCACCCTGTCAACCGTATTTCTTGACCTTGCATGCATGCGCACTCTTGTGATGTGAACAAACACATAACAGATCCCAAAAAGGAATAAATTAGAGTAATTTTTAGTATTCCTTTCTTTTGAGTTATTTCAAGTAAAACTGAACATGTATGAGTAAAAATAAATGTTTTTTTTTTCCATTGGGTCATATTTACTCGAATGATAAGTTAAGTATAAATTGAAAAAAAAATTCCTTCAAAACTGAAATAAACATAAATCCCTCTAGAAGTGCATTTTTATATTATTTACCAAAGATGTCAAGAAGTTTTATGAAAATATCCCTAAATTATATTCTCTATGAGAGTATAAATTTCAGTTTGGGTCGTATAGACCTGAACAGGAGGGTTAATGAAGTTGAAAAAACTTGACATACATTAACACAGAGAAATAACTGCTATAAATATGAGGGAAATCATTATAATAATTCATAAATGCATGTTTTATTTAAGTACAAAGTGGGCAAAAGTCAGTAAAAACTCTAAAATTGCATAAAACCGCATAAAACAAAGCAGGATAAAAACCGGTTTTCATATTTAGTATCAACAAGTCTGGGATATTTTTAGGTTAAAAAAATAAAGCGGAAAACAACCGACAGGTTGCATTTCGTATATAAATGGAAGAATATACTCGCAAATAACAAACAAATATTGTTTCGAGTTATTTATTATTGCAATATGTGTTCAACATGGCGACCAACAATATTGATTATCTATTTCAGGCGTGTCACAAATCCAGCAAAGACAGAGAGCAGCATGTCCGATTGTATACATGCATACATGATTTCTCTCAATGGATTGACTCTTTCAATTCTGACGGATTGGAAGAAACAATACATCAGGGATTTAAAATTACCCCATTGCCAAATGCCTACTGGTGTTATATTTGATGAACTAGAAGGCCATGTGAACTTGCAACGTCTACTAATGATTATCACTTCCTCGAACGTCTGTATCAGAAATTTCTTGACAGGAATAGCATTTTAGCTTGTTGCTCTTTTTTGAATAAACGTGGCAGCGGATAGCACAGCTTTTTCACAAAAAACATGGGATAACCTTATCACTCAGAAGCTTAAATAATACTGAAGATTTATTTTTACAATTTTCCACCCATTTACCTGACATTATGCTTCAAAAATGAAGGGTCAAGTAATGAAGGAACCTGTGAATACACACCACACTGCGACATTGGGAGAATGCAGTGACTTCTCAGCATACACTCGTGGATTTCAAGTCACGCAGATGCGACAGCTATGGATACAAATACCTCCTTGCAACAATAATGGTCCTCATCTGTCCAAAATATGTTAAAGACAAAGGAGGAATCCTGTTAAATTTTGGAGAGAGCCCACTTCGCAAATGCTTCTCTCTCTGAAGTATCCGATGTTAAATATTCATGGAAAGTCTGTAATTTGTATGGATACTGATTAAGAATTCCATGAAGAATGCTGCTTATAGAGGATGGGGGGGGATCCAATGGTAAATCAGTTTCTTGTGCTCAGCTAGTCCTTGCCGTGGTTTCGGAAGCTAACGTTAGTTTAGTTATTTTAACGACCCATTTTAAGGCTACACAAGAACTATTTTGGGACGGACTTTGGAATTTTGAACCGTGGTCAGATGATGAGGACGACACCTGAGCTGGCACCTCCCTCTCCATACCACACCAGTGGATGGACGTTTGGTTTGACATATTTAGCATATAAGAGGCCCCCTTACAAGACGGTTCTTCGGTGGAATCGAGTCTCGAGCCTGAAATCCCTCCTGTTCCGCAGATGAGCCCTTACCACAGCTTCACCACAGTGCTCAAAAGCTAATGTTTCAATTTTGGCTGCCACGCGCTCCGAACATATGAATTAGACATGGTTGCCAGTATTATACACCATCTCCCAGAAATCCAGTGTCATCAAAACACCACAAAAATTTTATGAGGCCTTTCACTGTTAAAGATTCTTTCCCATTCTTCACATTTTTCTAGAGCTGGAATTCACACAGTGCATAAGTCGCTGATCCCTAGTTAGGGTAAAACATCTTTTCAACATATCATCCTTCTTTACTTACATAGCATGCAACGGTGAGGTGAATCTTGTAAAAGAATGTAAATATTTATAATCGGCTGTCTAATTTGTATATTTTCATCAGTCGTTCGTGCCTGCGCCATCTATTGGCTGTTTTAGATATTTTTTCATACCTAGGAAATCCCTTAACTTACCGATGTTAAATCTGATTACATTTATTTATTTTGCTTAATTTTGAGGGTTTTAAGAATTTTTAAAGTTTTTACGGACTTTTTACCTATCGGGCATTATGATTCACTTAATGTGTTATTTAAATTTAAATTATAAATTAAGTTTCTTGATGCTTTTTTACGATTCACTGGGATGTTGGATCCTTTATTTGGGCATTGGATGACCTCTTGTTGCGTGATTATATTACATATTTAACTATTAATAATTTTCTAATTCCTGTTTCTGATTTTAAATGTAATTACACTTTTGATAAAAAAAAACTTTCAACATTATCCTGTTAGTGGTATTAAAAATGTTTCTAAATATATTTGCATCTTTTTATGGCTTAATCTTTCACAAACACAAAATATCTTGACAAAAATAGTAACTTTGAGACTGAGCGAATATTTCAAACAAAGAAACGGAGTTGTTCCCAGAATACGTGAAATGCTCAAATTAAACAATGATTTACTAATAGAAATTAATGCAATTGCTATTGTTAGAATTAAATTTGACTTCTTATACATTACGTAAGTTTAAAACTGTGTAAACAACCGACATCATATTTATAACGCGCAATAAAAAATTTTAGTCATCAGATAATTCAAAGTTGGTTCAGAAAGCTCTTATTAGAGAATGGAATACGGAGTTTCTACCTAGTTTTAATTACTTTTGTTTGCATTTATGAAAAAAGCTTGCTGTGTCTATGCTTATAAAAAATCGTATTTCATATTTTGATGTATATTGAATGTGATCTAAAATATTAGATTAGTTAGAATTTAAACTTTAGTTTATATTTATGAAATAATTTATTATTTCCGAGTTTATGGAAATAAGTATCAGATTCTTTAATGGCAGTTCTAACTAATCTAAAATATTTATAAAAATTCGGTTGTACTAATTTGATGAATAAAGTATGAACTAGTATTACACAAATAACTCTTTTGATATCTTAATTGAATTTCTCTATATATAATCCACAAACTGATTGAGAAACACAAGCAATGGAAGTTATGTTTTTGACGAAATATAACAAACAGGATAAAAGTAAATTCGAATTAAATTCTGACGAAAGCAGAATCCACATTCTTTTATTCTATTAAAAATTAACAATTTTTCAATCCATTTCTCTGAAATTAATTGAAAGGATGAGAACTCACTACTAAACCTTTAAATTTATTTGTCTAATTTATATTAGATAGAATTGGATACATTTATTCTTAAATTTATATAATTTACATTTCATCGCTCTGCAACTTTGTTGATCTACATCGGAAAATGAAATGATGTAAACAAAAGGAATGTCTGCGTTTATTCAACATCAATTATTTCTCAAATATTTAAGATTTCAGCTATGTAAACTTCCTCTCTCAAAACAAACATTTGAGATACGTTTATGCAATTTCAAACAGAGAAAAATAAATATTTTCAAATAGGAAATGTTATTTTTAATTCCGTTCGTCATTTCTCTTTATCAGTCAGAGTATTTAGATGTTTATAAATAAAGCTGTAAGAGTTTTAATTTCGTCAATTTTTTATTTAATTATAGAACGATTAGGTTTTTAATTTTATGTTATTTATAAATAGTTGTAAAAAATGCATTGGGGATAAGGACGATATCCCTTATATTCAAACAATTCGACGAATCATCAATAATATCCATCTCTCAATAATTATCCATCTCGGCGAATTCATCAATAATATCACCTTCGTTTAATTTTATACAGAAATTATACATTTGTAAAAAAAGTATGAATTGAAATATTGTCAAACATTGTGTGTTGGTGAATTTAGGATCATATAAGACTTTTAAGTTAAAAATATGTTGAGAGTCAAAATTAAATAGTTTATTTTATTTGTAAAATAACCTTAAAAAGCACCATGCTTAGAAAAACCTGGTACTTAAAACTGCCACCAACTACACATCAAAAGAAAAGATATTATTTATATTTATTTTTGAAAGACAGTATGCGCTTCTAAAATATATACAATTCTCTCACTCAAAATCATTTCAGATTAATTTATGAATCTTTCAGAGTAATATAGCCCTACGGATTAGAATAAATATTCATTAACTACAATTCTTTTGAGGTTTAATACTTTTACCTATCACAGCACTCCTTCATTTTCATTATTTAAATACCATTTCCAGAACAAAAATAATCATCTAAATGATAATCACTTCCCAGTCATTGCGCCATCTAAGGAAATTTATTTCTGTCTACGTTAATTACGAGTAATTTCATTAAAGTGCTTGGGATGGACGCGTTTCCTTTCAAAACAAAGCCTATTTTAGCTAAAATCATTTATTAATTAATGCTATGGGGATAGATTAACACTGGTGTGGAGCTGTCTTTGAATAAAACATTCCAAAGCGTTGTGGTAATGTTACAAAAATCTTGTAAAACAAGTAATACATTAGAAAGAAGATACTGAATACAATAAAGTTTTTATCGCACTAGACCATTATTTGATTAATTGATTATCATTATGTTGCTTATTTTCAAGGATTTTTTGTTTACCCTTGATTGGACTTTTTTTCGTTATTGTATTCTTCCTTCCTGCGAAATTATCTAAATTATTCAGTTCCTAATTAAATTAATATGAAAAATTAATTATTCTTTTCCAGAAGAGTCTTATGAAATTTTATATGCTTCTTGTAGTTTGACATCTAGTCCTTTCCCTTATAACTTATCCAACTCCTCATTACTGAATCTTTTGTTCTTGTGGGAAAATGTGCAATCTCGGTTTTCCATTGATAGGGTTGTGATTCTCAAAATATTTGTGGAATAATGCAACAAAGACAAAATAGCATAAATTTAAATGTTATTTCTGCTATAAAAGTTCTGAAAATTCGTAAAACCCTATGGAAGTTCTAGATTGTCTTCAGATATTATTTCAACTACTATGCATTTAATGATGATAGCTATTCAAGGTCTCCTATTGTAATTATAACTTCATGACTACACATATTATATTTTACAAATTTTTTTTTTCCTACCTAAAGGAATTTTCGCGATATCCATGCATAAATTTCTTTCTAGCATTTTTTGTGAGAATATAGGTTTTTGACCGTAATGACGTTGGTGATATAAAAAAAACTCAGCATAAATATAACTTGATATAAAGTATCTGAACAAATTTTATAAAAAATCTATCTTAATCGCACAAAAAAATGCACTCAACATTTCAAAATTCTATTGTGAGATAAATATATGTTCTTATTAATACTTTTTATTCTTAGCTAAAGTCTTGATTTTCTGTGTCTCAAGGGATTCAATATGTCATTTATTTTCGTTTGCTGATACATAAAAAAGTTAACAAAAGATGTAAAAAATTAAGAAAAGACAAATCTATATTTTATTGAAGAGTTGTAGGGGTCAAGTATTTTATTTTCAGAAATTATAGGAAACATTTAACATTAAAAAAAATGCTATCCTTAATACTAACTCGCTGATGGGAAAAAAAGGAAAACAGCTAACATTCTAGAATTCAGATCTAGAAAAGTCTATAAGCAATAATATATACATATACATAAGCGTTTGCTGCTATTTGGAGGTATCTAGGACCGAATTCGCCGTCTTACGGTTCGTAACCAGATAACATAACCACGAGACTAAATGTGAGTACACATTTTTGAGGATGTTACTTGGCTTATAAAGCTGCCACTACATTACTTTCCCTTCAGTAAGACGAGTTGCTGTGTTTACAATATTTGTTGCTGTTTTAATGGTGATCTTATTGGCTGTTGAATTCATAAGGCATCTAACCCATTTTTGTTTGTTTGTTTGGCTGATTATTTATCAGCTTTATTTTTTTTTACTGGCTGATTATTTATCAGCTACATTTTTTTAAAATTTATTTTATTCGCTGATTATTTATTGGTATTTTTTCGGCTGATTATTTATCGCTTTTTTATTTATTGGCTGATTATTTATCGGCTTTTTTATGTATTTATTAATCGGGTAGAGGACGCCACAACAGCTGCACGAATGTTACATATTTATTTTTATTTTCATCGATCTTGGTCACCAATGTTACTATAGGCGATTGCCCTTATTTATTATTATTTTTTTATGTTGGAGATGATTATTTATTGATATTTTTTATTAATTTATTAGCTGATTTTTTGTCACCTTTATTTAATTTTTATTATTATAGCGGGAGAAACTATAGCTGCACGAATGTTGCGTTTTATTTATTTTTCTCTTCCTAGGTCATCAATGTTGCTATTTGGAGAAGGCTATGACCGAACTCACGATCTTACAGTTTGTAATCAGATAACATGACCACAAGACAAAAAAAATAATCACCCGGTTTTGAAGATGTTACTTAGTTTATAAAGCTGTGACAAACTTTCGTTGCTGTGCTTATACTATTAAATATGTTATTAGAAATAGCATCAATCGTAGCAAGTAGTTAATATTTAAACAATTTGCAATATGTTGGGGAATGTTAATATGTTTCATGAAAGTAATGCTCTCGTGCAGATTAAAATTTATTGTAGTTTTCTCATACATGTATTGCTGGACATTATGCAATATATATATATATATATATATATATATATATATATTCAGAATTTATTAGAAATAATATATTTTAAATGAAATGTATTTGCACCATAGTCTACTTTTAATATAACATTAAAATATAATAATGTAAAAAAAAGACACTGAGCGAGATAAATGGGAATTTGTAACAAAGACTTTAAAAATATTATCAAAATTTTGTAGTATGCTTTTCTCTTCAGTGAAAATTTAACATTTCAGTATCCATTTAAAACAAATTGAAGCCGATGTCAAAACAATCAAGGAAATCAAAATACTGATAACACCAAAAATCAAAATTCAAACGGAAAAACATTGGACAAACATTTTTACATACAGGGTAGTTGCAATTAAAGTCGCATTTTGAAATGATCGTAAAATTAAAACTACTGACGAAATGTTATTAAACTTAGTTTTAAAAAAAAGTTCAAAAGCTCCCCACCAGGGAGGAATGACTCTTTATATATTATTGTTAAGCATAATATGATATTAAGAAACCGGTTTAAAATGGCTTCAACGTTTCTGAAGCATTGTTACAAATCATGATTATTGTGACAATGTCCACTTTCTGAAAGCAAATTAAATCTCATTACTGTATTCTAAAAAGTACCTCTTAGCATACCAAATGGAATGTCACTCGCATGCTGATGTTTGCGTGTTTCAGTTTTATCTAATTGTATTGATTTTCAGCATGGACAGTTATTTTGAGGTAACACACATTAAACATGTTTTGTAACAGTCTTCAGAAACGATGGAAAACCTTTCAAACCTGTTCTTCATGTGCTTAACAATATTAATTCAAAGCCATTTAACAACTGTTGATGAGGTTTTGAGCTTTTTTTTTTCTTTTTCTTTTTTTTTTTTTTTTTTGCAGAAACAAATTTTGATGACCTTCCTTAAATTATTACCAAGTTTGATAAGAATTAGTCCAGTAATTTTCCTTTTATAAATATATCAAATTGAAACTTTAATTATAATCATCCTTTATTTTTCGTCTTTTTCTGTTTAGAAATTTCTTCCACTCAAAGGCTTTTTTTTTCTTTATTATTACATGCCAATGCAATTTCAAATACAATTAAATAACGATTCAATAAACAAAAATAGAAACAAAGCATTATTATATAAATTTGATTTTTTTTTCAATATAAATTTTGCTCATTTGGATACATATCTAATTAAACTAAATATAAATTAAGTAATGCAAAAAATAACTGTATTTCAATTCATTATACTTCAATGTTGGTTTTATAAAATTTAAATTTTACAGGAATTCTGACATTATACATTATGTTACAATATACATATGAATAATAATTGCATTGATATGAAATGTTACATTAAAGGTAAATTGCATGTAAGTTGTCTTCCAGATAAAATAGAAAGACCTTCATAAATTAAAAATAAACTACTGGTTAAGCTCCCGGCTATTCTCAAAAGTTTTAAGAGCTAAATATATTTTTCAGATAAAACTTTTAGATCATTTTATAAGGCGCTTTACATCCTGTTTACATCATTTCTACAAACAACTTATTATAATTTCGCTGGTTTATAACAATGCTTCTAATCTTTCTTTTGAAGTGCGGGAACAAGGAAGAGGCAATAACTTCATTATTGCGCGATCCAACTAATTTCGAAAGAAATTTGCATTCCTAATATTCATCGCCGAGGAAAATTATATGCGAAATCACGATTGAAAGACTTGGCTAAAATATATCCATTATTCAAGTAGCGATGCTATCAGGAAGTAATTTATTTCAGCAACTTTGGCTTTGCATTTTTAGTGTTATGGTCTCGTTAGGAAACTTGAGATAATCAAGCTGGTGTGAAAAGTCCCCCTCCTGATCGTTAAATTCGTTCACGACTTGAGGCGACTAGCGACAACAAATTATGGAAAGCGTTTATCTTTTTTTTTTTTTTTGGCTTTTGCTGTTATAGAAGCTGAAAGGTTTTTGTCGATTACTCCAGACATGGCACTTTTCTTCTCTTTTCGCTTCATAAACTGGGCTAAATTTTCACTGTCCTTTTTTAAAATAAATAAATATTTATTTTCTTGAAACAAACCGTTATTTTATTTTCTTCTGTTCTTCGGAAAACTATTTATGTTCGAATTCTTCTTTCGAAATAAAATCAAAGCATTGTTTCGACAAAAAGTTTTTATTGGGAAAGATTGTTTTAGTCTCAAAGTAGTTTTTAAATTTTTATTTATTGATATATATTATTTGGATTTCATTTCACTGGCACACGTGAAACATATGTAAGAGTTAATATAACTTAAATGTTTTTTTAAATTTTTTCCTGAAAATATTTTAATAAGAATACCAAAAATATGAATCATTTTATATATGCATAGAATAATTTAAATTACAAAATTTAACGAAATATTATTTTTTTTAAAGGAGAAAAATGGAAATAAAAAAATTTAACGAAAAATTTCTTATAGCTAAATATCACAACTACGATTCTTAAAAT
Source organism: Argiope trifasciata (assembly GCA_026543055.1). NCBI lineage: Eukaryota > Metazoa > Arthropoda > Arachnida > Araneae > Araneidae > Argiope > Argiope trifasciata. Next base: position 3,080,722 of record JAPMOQ010004434.1, on the reverse strand, counting down.
TAATTTAAAAAGTCTAAACCCTAAAAAAAAATATATGATTTCTAAATAAAAATGTATTTAAAACGAATTTATTAGAAAATTATGTATACAAGTAAAAATTTTCTTAGCTGAATTAGCTTAAAAATGCATTTTTTCGCTAATAGAATACTTTCTAAAATATTATAATTATCTTGGAATTACACAAAGGATACATCCCAAGCAGCAACAGTGGTCGCTAAATGATCGGCCAACCGTCGCTTTGATTGGGTAAAACCCGCCTTTATTTGCGACCCCGCGATATTGTGTCCGGGCGACATAGCCTTTCGATTATTTTCTTTCTCCTCGTATCAGAAAGTCGCCTCAATAGCGTGGCGATCTGAAGTTCTGATTAGTCGCCAGAATGTATATTTATGTGATCGGCGCGAAGGCCGAAAAAAACGTCTCCTAGATGGTGCTAGAAATTTTCTATGAGTCACCTGCTTTCCGAGCTAGTGAAAGTTTGGCGCCTTTTCAAACGACAAAGGAGTATCTGCGGTGATTGTTAAAGAACCTTGAGTTATTGAGTATCTGCTATCTGAAAACGTGGTAAGTGCAGTTTTATTTTTAATTATACATTTTTATATTGTTTATTAATTATTATATTATAATTATTCTATTATAATATACGCGATTTTATGTTAAATCTATAAGTAATTAATTGTTCATAACCCGAAAATGACGCTACATACGGTGTATTCCATTACTTATCAGCTATAACTCTATACGATTCCATTCTTATTTTAATGTTCTCAAATTAGTGAAATCAATTTTTTAGGTGTTTAGTTTACCTCTCTTTACATTTGCTTTCCTACTTTTTATTTTTTTTATTTCGGACTTCATATTGATGTCAAAGATCAGTTCTACAGAAAGATAAAAGTGCATTTTTAAAATTAAAACATGATTCGAAACTGTCCACCTTATATGGAGCTTTGTAAGGTCAGATAAAAATTTGCACATTTGAAATTTGTATTAAGGACAAAGTTATGAGGGTTTTTTTTTCACTAAAATTATCACAATTATTTTGCATACCCATGAGAAAAAATTATGGCTTTTTCAGGTGTTTATAAAAAAATTGCATAAAATGTATTTTACCACTAATTTATTTCATACTTAAAAATGTTTCTCAGGGGTGATTGTGCTCCTGGGTTACCCCGGAATTCCAGTTTTTTTTCAATTATCCAAATGATCATGTGATATGTATACATTTATTTATACTTTATCTTAATTATAATCAAGAACGAATAATTTTATATTAGTTGGATTTAAATATGCTCTCCATTTTCTTCCCCATTTTTGTAATCGTTCAGTCTAGTTTTTAATTTACCAGAAAACAGATTTATCATAAATATCTTTTTTATCGTTTAATATCGTTTGAAATCTTGAATATCAAATGTATTCGATATTCAAGATTTCAAACTCTCATTCTAAGAAGGCTAGTTTGTTCATTAAATATCTAAACAGTGAGATTTATAAAAACCAGTTTGAGTGGTTTTTCATTTTAATTGTTAAAATTAACGGAATTTCACTGTTTGAATATTTACTATCAACAAATTAAATCTAATATTGTAACATGCAATTATTTATTTGTTATATGTAATTAACTTTTTTTTAGTTCAGGGATTTTAATTTAGAGGCACAATCACCCCTGAAATATGCTCTGCATTTTCTTCCCATTTTTGTAATCATTTAGTCTTTAATTTTTCTGTACCAGAAAACAGATTTATCATAAATAAAATGTATTTAATAATCAAGATTTAAAAATCTCATTCTAAGAAGGCTAATTTGTTCATTAAATATCTAAAGAGTGAGATTTATCAAAAGAAGTTTTATTGGGTTTACATTTTAATTGTTAAAATTAAAGGAATTTCACTGTTTGAATATTTACTATCAATAAATTAAATTTAATATTGTAACATGCAATTATTTATTTGTTATATGCAATTAACTTTTTTTAGTTTAGGGTTTTTGGTTATAAGTGTTATAAATTGCAGTGTTTTTAATTTAGGCACAATTATCCCCTGTTTCTATAAAAATAATTTAAAATTCCTTTGTACAGAATATTGTTAGCATTTAATAATACTTTTTATGTTAACAGATCTATTTTTATGGTGTTAAAAAAAAGGAAATTAGGATAGGAAAACTGACATTCAGAAACATTTGCTGTAAATGTCAACAAAACACTAAATAATTTAAAGAGATATATGCATTAAATCAGTGGCACAAACAGAAATTTCACAAGGAGAGGTCCAGGGTCAGAAGTCCACCATTCTCGTATCATACCCCAATTATTTTATGTACTATATACATAGGATTAGAATCAATTTAAAATAAAATCAAGGGCCATGGGTGGGTCCAGACCCCCTGGACCACACCGCTTGTGTGCGCCACTGCATTAAATTCTTAAAATAGAATTGTCATGGTCAAAAATGGTAATTTGACAAACATTTGATATGTCGGGTTATTCTGTTCGTCCAGCTTGACATTTTTTTATTAGGATTATTGGCTGGAAAAGACTCTCACCTGTAATTATTGATTGGGTTATTAAACAAAGGCTGATTATTGTTATTTTAAATTTAATTACTCATAAGCCACAGTGCAGAATTATGTACTACAAAATGACTCAGATTAAACAATAACAATGAGTTTTAATTGAAATAAAATATTAGAACCCATTTTTTATTTTGTAACAGTATTCATATATTTATAAACAAAAACATGTTTAGCTGCTTTGTTATTTCTTAGTCTGTTGTGAAGTTTACATTACACTAATCCATAAGTTGAAAAATTCTCTATATAGAGGGAGATGATGCCCTTACACTCAATAATTGCTGAAGAGCTTGGTGCAGGTGCTCAACATTTATATTTTCACTTGAGAAACGGTAACTTTTCCACCAATCAAGTTGAGAAATCTGATTAAACACACCTTCATTAAAAAGGAATTCATAAAAATAATCAGATCTTCCTAGGAATTTCATGATCATGGGAATGGTATCCGATGAATACTTTTCCTTTGCAAATAGTAGTGAATCTTTTCTTTCCAAATCAGTAAAATTTTTTCCACAAAAGCGAGAGTTCACAATAGTGAATAGTAAACCCAGTTTAAGCTTAGTCATGCATGACTCGTGTTTTTGAAACTAGTTGTTTATGACCTGATAGGTGCAGGAAACAGGTTCCCACATGCACCTATTTATCATGTCAAACAGGTCAATAGTTAGCAATGCTTTATCAATATGCTTATGGCTGAAAGCCTTCTTTTAAAAATATTCCTGAAAAAAGCGATTTAAATCAATGATTTTTTAAAAAATCAACTCATTTAAAATCTTGATTTTAATCATGATTTAAATTAGGGTGATTTAAATCAATCAATCCTGGATAAAGTTATACTAAATATCCTGAAAAACAAAATCTTAGTAGTTAAAGCTTGAATTGAAAGATTATGATGATAGTGTTCTTTAATTTTCACAATGAATATCTATTGATCAAACTCAAATGATTCAAAGTATTTCAACATGTAATGAAATTATTGATGATTTAACAAAATTGAATGTCATATTCCCCTTTCTTTCATAGCTAAATCTTCATCTCCATTTTTAAAATATTTAATACAAAATCTTCCATTAAATATTGAACTCATTATTCTGGACTTCAGTGAAAAATATTTGTCATTCAGGATGAAGTGCAGGGACTTCTGAATCTTGCATGTTACATTGTGTGTGTGCACTGGCAGCGATTGGGTGTCAAATCTGGGTTTGGTGGTTGTGCTGGGGGGGGTGCAAGGATTTGGGAAGCCTTTGTAGTAGGCGCAGATGATTTCCTACAAAGCAAATTATAAGGCATTTAGCAAGTTAAGCAAAATATAACTTATTTAATACTACGATTTTTTTATGAAATTTAATAAAAGATATGTAACAATATTAATTTTATAATAATAACATTATAATTATTATTGTGTAATAATAATGCATGTAAAGGACTAAATTGCTCTGTTTGGAAAATTTGTTCTTTCTCAAATTTTCATTTAACAGTATTTTTTTGTCTCATTTTAAAGAAATTTATATTTATTTCAGCATCTGTAAGAAAGCACCGTCAATTTGAGAAAATCACGGAGCATGAAGTAGAAACTGCTATTAAAAAATGGCTAGTGTATGCCAAAGACAGAGATGGTGGACGAATGCACCGAAGGACTGTGTTACCAAATTTAGACAACGCTGCATAGATTAAAAAATGCTCTTTTAAATAAAGTTTTTTTAAGTCTCTACTTTTTTGTGGGTTTTATTTGAGCTTTAATCATGTTGAATATTGGTTTGCTCCTGTACAAGAAGAAATAGTGTATATATTTTTACTGAACCCATATGACTTAAAAAATAAACAGTTACAAAGCTTATTTTTTTCTTTTAATTGATATGTAAAATTTTAGTTTTTGTGATAGTTTTGAAATCAAATTTAAGTAAGGAAGTAGGATCCTAAACTATTTATTTATAAATGTAAAATGCTTGTAATTAAAAGCTAAAGAAGCTAAGAATTTAACTTAGTTTAGTTTTTGAAATATTTGTAGTTCCCATTTAATAATATAGCAGCATAAATTAAGGTATGCTTGCATTATCTTTTATAAAAGATAAATCACAGGATTTCTTTTATTCAGAAACTGTTGAAATAATCTTCTGGGACTGTTTAAAATTACCACAAATCCCATTAAAAAGTTACTATAGATATATTTTTATGTTAGTTATACTGATGAATTACAAGATTGAAGTATTTGTACATTTTTGTTTATACATATTGGTTTTAAATTGTATTTTTGTTTGCATATTAGATTATTGCTTTGAAGAGCACTAAGAAATACAATAGAAAGGCTTAAGATGTGCAGACTGCTTTAACCTTTTCACTATTGGAGAAAGTATTGTTATCCCAGAATAAGTTTGATACTTGATTATGAGACTGAGATCCATTCAATCTCAATGTCTACTTTATATTACTCTATAATTTATGTGTGTGTATGTATATATATATATATAATATTTTATCCATAGTATGGTCCTCAGTCCAGTATATTTACCATGCGATAGCAGTAGTTCCACTGGTAATGAAAAGGTTAATAAAGTTTCTGATGTATCTTTTGTCAAAGTTTTATGAGAGTACTTTGCTGAGTTTTCAAAATTATAACACATGTAACAAGATTAATAAATAACTAAAAGCATTCAAATTTGCACTAGTTTATTAAAGAATTTCTAAAGTTTGTGCAAGGAAAATAAACTTAATACAGCAGTATTAAAAGATTAATTACTAGAAATATTTGTTATACTCTTTTAAAGATTTTTATTTTATTTATGCTCATTTAGAATATTGATTTACACTTCTATTGGAGGCAATAGTACAGGGTTTCTACAATGAAGATTAAGTTGGGGGATTTCAAAATTACTTAATAATCTGGAATAATCCATCCACAGCTCGGCAAAGAATGCATGTTTGTCTAACAACCCTCCATGAGAAAAATTGGATGTCTGAAGCTGTTGCAGAGAAGACTAAGAGTTTATAATTTTGTGAATTTGCAAGTAAAAGAAAGGATTCTTTCTTTGAGTTTTATCCAGGAAAACGGACATTAGATTTTTGATTTTTTACTGCTAAATGGGGAAAAAACTAATTTGTATGTTTCAAAGATGCTTCTAATCTTGTCAAATGGCAATGAAACTGCTGATGATGGTTTTATTGATTGAAAACCTTTTGGAAAATTCCCTGATTTCATAGCGATAGATGCAAGGTCAGGAGTCTCCTGTTGGAAGAATATAAACTATCGAAGTAAGTGAGGCTGTAAATGGATCGAGAACAAGATGGAGCCTTGTTTTGGAGGAAAACGAAAGAAGAATGACATACGAGAATGCTAAAAGGGTTAGAAAAAAATTGAGAATTTGATATTAAAAAATCAGAAGCTATCTGAAGAATGGTACATAGGCTATAGATGCAGAACTCATTATACATGTATCAAGCGTAAATTTTACTTGTTAATAAGGATAAAATAAAATATACATAGATCAGTATTCATGTATATTTTCATGCTAAATTAGTTTGGGAGAAAATAGTGTTTGCAATATTTCTAAATTTAATTAAATTTTTTTTTATTTATATCAGAACTACTATTACCAAGTAGTATTGTCTATAAAAGTGATTACTGTTTGCAAACAAGTATCCCCCTCCCCCCAAAAAAAATATTTACTAGCCAATGAATGGTGTAATCTAAGGTCAGGGATTTTCATTTTTTTTCACATAAATGTAGGAACTGTAGTATTTTAAACTAAAATTTCCAGTGTTATGCTAAGTATGCAATGCTAAGTTATGTTTATTTTTTTTACTAGTAATATTGTGAAAAGAAATTATTTGGAATTTTTCGATATATACTTCCAAATTAAAAAATATTTAAATTTCGTAAATAGACAATATTGAGATAACTAAATTACGTATAGAAATATTTACTTAAGTATGCAATGGGAATTGTAGGAATTTTGTCAACCTAGGCATAAAGTAAAACAAGGTTACTACACTCAGGAAAAATCTGAAAAACTTAAGGAATTTAAAGTTTAATAAACTGGGAAAACTCGGGGAATTTCAGAATTGTAACAATGAAACCAGGGAAACAGTTTATAAAAATTGTGAATTCTTCATGTTTATAACTTAAATTGTATATAATTTCACACTAAAATGTTTAAGGATTTTAATTTTTATCTTAAAACTAAATATTTTATTTCAAAAATGAATTAATTCAAGGAAATAAAAAGTCATTTTTAAAAAATGAAATATTCTTTTATTTATTTGAAGCCAGTAAGCAGAATACCAGATAGAAAAATAGTTTAAAAGACAGAAAATAATTTAAAAGCGTAAATAATGAATCTTTATCGGACCACCCAATTATTCTATATATCGGTAAATTATTCATATCAGGTTGGCCGCTTACTTTAAATGTCAGAAAAAGATTGGTACTAGGTCGCCCTCTATTTATAAACGTCGGTAAATGTTTGGTACTAGGTCGCCCTCTGATCATAAACATCGGGAAATGATCGGTAAAACTGTCTGAAATACGCCGCGGCGATGATCGCCAGGCGTTTTGCCGGCGGCCATGCCCAACTACTATCGGAGGTCGCCGGCGATGTCACCCCAACGTCACGAAATCGAAAGGCGATGTTTGGCCAATGAATGACCAATGATCTTTTGCTGCTTGGGATAGTATTAAATCTATAATAAATCATTGCTTTTTGAATTAGTCTCAAGCACGGAAAAATACGGTCCTTCAGAAGGTCAACCATTTGATGGATTTATGCCAAAAATTTAAGAAAATCTACAGTTTAGAAATTAAACAGACAGGGAAGATTCACAGAATATATGTCGATTAGAATTTTTTTTTGTAAATCTACCAATTTGGTGTAAGGTATGTGTTTATTTGTATAAAAATTTTTATCCATCTAGCTCAAAGTCAGTTTTTATCATCGTATTCCCAGATAAAATATTTAAAAAATCTGGTTTTCAGACTCAGGGACTCAAGAAATGTGGAGATTTAACAAAATCTAGATTTAGATATTTTACACTAGAAATATAATTTTTCTTTATATACATTGTAAGTATATTTTATATACTTGCCAGACAGTAAAACAGGAGAAGACTCTGGCAACTGATTTTCGTACCCCTTACATAAATTTCAACGATTGACTTCTTAGAGTATTAAATAAAAATTTATATTCACTTGGTGGAATCTGTCATCAATTCCAAATATATATAATTTGATGGACTGTGGAGTCTGCAGTAATAATTGCGTATGTTATGGCTATCTAAAATATTTTCAACAAACAAAAATTTTCATTCGTAATTGTTTAAAAATAAAAATTGAATCTTTAACACTGCAGTGATATAATTATATTGTATTTTTTAAAACTCTTTGAAATATTATTTTATTTATGAAAAACAATTCATTTCAAGATTAATAATGTTAATTTTGTATTAAAATATTTAAAAAATCATTCTAATTAATATTTTTAAAATGTATCATTGTTTTAGAAACAGTTGTGAATTTTAACTTATATTCTGCAATTGATCTCAATAATATTGAAGTTCAATATTAATAAGATCGATTAATCAAAATTCAGCAAGGTAAAGCAACTGCACTTTAACATTCAGTTATTTTTTTTTCTTTAATTTAAGAGCTTCTGTGTCTATGAAATGTTTGAAAGAAGAATTAATTAAAATTCATGTTAATTACCCTTTTGAAAAGACATTTTTTTCCTGAATTAACAAGTCTCTTAAATATTTAAACTCGATGAGAACATATATTCAGAAATCGAAGCGTAGGCGGAGTGGTTTTTTTTCAAATATTTCTATCATCAAATCAAATGAATTAGCAATTAGAAAAATTGGCAGATAAGGACATTTCAAGAAGAAGGGAATGTAAAAAATTTAATTGACTTAAAAAAATATATCTACTTCTTAACAAGTTTTCACAAATAAGTCTTCCTATTTAATCAACCTAAAATTGTAAAATCGACGAAATAATTTAAAAACCTCATCATCAGAAGGCAGAATAACATCGGAACTAAACCCTTATGTAATAACATTTTTAGAAAAAGCAAAGTTTTCATTTCCAGTTCAATTCATTCAAACACTCATTTAATCATGACACACGCACATGATCATTTTCTTCTTTATTTTATCTTATGATAATATAATTTTTTAAAATCATTTTTCAAATATTTCTGAAATTATATCTGATATTCAAAGTTATTTCTTATTTTTATGTGTTTTAATTTAAAGTGAATATTTTGAAATATGTAAAAGTTCAATTTTAAACTGCTTTTAAATTAATTGCTGATCTAAAAATTTATATACATGTGCATTCTCGATATTTATTCATATAATGCAGACTTTATATAATATTTTTTTTTAATTAAATTAGGAACTCATTGTCATTTCACCATCTGACAGCGAATTTGGGAAAATAATTTTTAAAGCATACATAATTATTTAAAATAAGTTACAAATCTATTAAAAAATAAAGAATGGGAGCCTTTTCAAATTTTTTGCACACAAATTTTAAAAAAACGATTTCAAAAACTGTTTTATTTCGCATGTAATTTAAATGTATTAGTTTAGAACTTTGTTTTTAATGCAACATTTTAAAATGAAAATTACGTTCATATAAGTAAAACTAAACTTACAAACTAAAATCAAAAATCATCAAAGAAGTAGAATTAAGATTATGAAGGAGAAAGAAATATTTGTTAAAAATATTTGTTAAAATATTTGTAATAACATGATGAGTGTTTAGTGTATAGATAGATGAGAAGATAGATAGTTAATGATAGAGGAAGAGAAATATTCATAGATAGATAGATACATTAATAGTAATGAAAAATCTGAATGTGCGTGCTTGGACCGGCTATATATGTAACCGTCTAGTGGTCAATTTAACCTAAGTTAGCAGCATATTTGTCACATGTATATCTTGAAAGATGAAAGCAGATACATGGGAGTGATGTTTTTGATATTTTATTTAAATTTTAATTAATTAATAAATAAGCTGAATTAAACAATTTTTCGATATTAATTTCCCAGAATATTATTAAACAATTATGAATTTTCCACCATTTAAACATTTCAAAGTGTTTATAAACATTTTAAACTTTTGCAATTTTCCTTGAATTTGAGTTTTATTTCCTTGAATTTTAGTTTTTTTTTTTTTTTTTTTTTTTTTTTTTTGAATTTTAGATTTTTTTTCTTATTCTGGAGCAATGTCTTGTCTTAATATTGCTGTCAAATCAATTTTCTTTTTTCTTCAAATAATTCATGGTATAATTTTCTCTTACTATTGAATTCTAAAGAATAAAAATTTAGTTTTTGTTTACAATTTTTTTTAAAAAAGTGTAGCATTTTAAAGATTTTTTTAAAAAATTGATAAATTGTACATTTACATTTTTTGTCATGAAAATGGTTCTTGTTAAAGATTTATAATTACAATAAATTGATGTTTAGACAGTTAAAAGGTTTTAATGCTTGACAATTTCATGGAGTCTTGGACCCACTATTATACCATTTATTTTTATTGAAATCAAATATAACCCAATATATCTGCTGACCCCACTGGTTGTTAAAGACTATTAGTATTTTCAAAATAATAAATTCCTAACTATACAAAATTAAGATTCACTGTAAATAATAATTTACGATGGTCCTTTTCCCTTAATTTTATCACTAGCATGTGTCTAACCAAAATCTGGTATCAAACACTCCATTCTTAAATTTTCTAATCTCAAAATACTTTCTTATTGCATTTTTCCATCAAACGGATTCTTCAAAAAATCATGGCGTATTCAAAGAAGTCTTAGAAATGGGTGACAATTTAACTCCATTCCTTAAACCATGAAGAGTAAAAAATACTACTAAAGAATTTACACATCCACTTTTCTTTAAAACAAAAACAAAACAAAAAGTTTTTCTGTGGAATAAATTTCCAAAATCCCTCTTCAAATAAGAACTACGATTCAAATATTTTCGGCGCATGCTATGAGTCATTTGTAAATATAAAAGAAAATATTACTTTGAATATCCTCCTGAAATTTTTTTCATCATAAATTAAGTATGACTCTTTACCAACAAATAAAATTTTCATATCTCCATCGGATTCGATATGAAATTTCTTGTCGTAATAAATAACAGGTTATGTTTAGTGGTAGTGCATAAACAAGTTTTGATCCCGCATTTTTCTCATGAGTCTCATATATCTGTCAAATTGATTCTTGGCGTTAAAATACAATTCTCATATTTGATAATTTATTTCCCGCATTAACACCTAATATAATTCAGGGAAATAGATGTTACTATACATTTTTATACTTTTACTGTATAAAAGAATATGTAAGCAGAAGTAATGTGTTAAATTGATGTTGGAATACAATTGCTACCTGGAAAGAATCTAAATTTTCTGCCTTAATTTTGTTTGATATTCCGTATAAAATTATGCCTAAGCTCCCAAATGAATATATTACTTTGAATTCATATGAGAATGATAATAAATTGTATGAAAAAGAGTATACAATAGGACCACCTTTATGGAAAAAACGTGTACTATAAAAGGGCTAGGCAAGTATTTTATGTTATATACAAAATATATTTTCAAAAAAGCTAATGAGAAATAAATTCGCAGTTTTAGGCTCACACAAATTTCAATCCCAAATCCCATTGTAGCGAAGTGGTAAACAAGTTTTAATTAAAACAAGGAATTTGATATCATCTTGCAATTAATGCAAATGAATGTTTAATTTAGCGTAAATGTATATCATTTAGTCATCAAATTTGAATTTCATACAGGTTTTTCAACTACATTTACTCTAAAAAAATTTAGTGTTCTTGAATCTCTTATTACATGACATTCGAAGTACTTATTTTTTCAATAAATTGCTAATTATTAATAAATCCATATACTTAAATATGTTATGATGAGTATATTAATAAATATTAAATAACTTACTTCATAGAGTCTGCTTGCAAATATAATAATAAAGGCGAATTTTCAAGTATCTGAAGTATGCAATTTTTTTTATCTGAACTGAATTGAAATAGGCAATTGCATGTTAAAGACACATTAATATATTAAAAACAGATTATTATGTTAAATGCACATTAATATGTTAAGGTATTTTAATGTTAAAATTGAACTGTTGTGATCGGAGTGAGGCAAATCCTTCCAGTTTGTGCATTTTCCAACAGTACCATCCCTAATACAGCCATCTATAAAATTCAAAGATAATTTCATTCAAATGTTTGTCAAGCCTCTTTGCTTTGAATGTGTGTGATATATTTCAATTGCATGTTAAAGACACATTTTTGACTTTAAAATATCACTGTTGTGATCGGAATGATGCAAATCCTCCATAATTGTGTATTATCCTGACGACATCCATATTTATAAAGCACTGATGTAATCCCATTCCATTGTTTTTCAACCCTTCTTACATTGAACTCGTGTCATAGTTGGCAGTTACATGTTAAAGACTCATTTTTTTAATATTAAAACTTCATTGTTGCGATCGGTTTGATAAAGAAATCCGCCTATAATGTGAATTTTCCCATAATGTTATCCTGAAGACAGCCATGTTATGTTAATCAACACCCTGCATTGAATTTGCATTATACTAGGCAATTACACGTTAAAGACATATCATTTTCTTATTAAAACTGCCATCATCGAAGTAATGAGAAGTTTCCGTGATTATGTATTTTTCCAACAATATCATGCTGATTTATGAAATTCTTATGCAGTTGGTGAAGTAATAGTAATGCTTCAAACTGATTATAATTTTAATATTTTGAACAGACCAATCAAATTTATTTAACTACAATTTTTCGCAGCATTGTTGGCTAGGCAATATTGACTTAACTACATTATAGAAAGAATAAAAATATAAGTTCAAAATAAATGTTAAAATTACTTTCTAACTTATGAAATAAATAAGTTACTTTAAAACTTCTGTAAAATAATGAGCAATATCGATTAATTAAGAGATCTACATATTTAGAAATTAAATTATGTGAAATATTTGAATATTTCCTCTTATTTTATATTATGAGTTTAAAGTTTTCTTCGGAACATAAGAAATATGCTGAAATTTAATGTAAGCTTGCATTTAATTGCAAGAATCATTTGCCAGTTCTAGAAACTATTCATTATTCTAATATATTAACTCAGAATGATGTTAACGTTTCTGATTTTTTTTCAATTATTTTTCGATGTCCGTATTTCATTCACTGTGACCATGGGTATTTTTATTAAATTGATTTATTACACTGTAAGAAAAATAAAGTAATAAGTGAAATGTTTTTACTGATTTTAATTATAAAGTTTAATCTAAAAAGTGCACACAGCCTCAAAACATTCATGAAACTTTACTACATTTTATGATGGTACTTTATTATATTTTCTAAAATAAATGAAGCATAGTATAAATAAACCAATATTTCAGCTTGAAGTATAATAACATTTTCATGAGCTATATTTTCATGAAAGATTTTCAGAACTTTTTAAATAATATTAATCAAAGAAAATTGTCGTAACTGTATGAGGTGACATTTTAATAAACCAGTAACAGTTACTAGGCATGAGTGTACGCTTTTGCCAAATGGTTAAGTTACTGGACTTTAAACCCAAATATCGTAAATTTGATCCTTGGCAAACTTCAGCCTACACCTATTGGTAGAATTCCGCCAATACCGTGGCCAAACTAATAAACGTGGAAACCAAATGTTTTCCAACATAGAAATTCACAAATTAAAGAGAATATTTCCTACTCGCAAAGAAAAAAAGACTCACTGTTATATTCAAAATAGAATTTAAAATTTTCTTCAGTTTTAGTCACAAAAAATATATCCGTAGTTGAATTTTCCCTTATTAACACTTATAAGTTATTTTCTTTTTTGTTTCTGTACTTATCGCTTCAAAGTTATTGTTATAAACTGAATAAGGCCCAAGGGTACTGCAAACGATCTTTAAAACAAATTTGTCTGCTGCATAATTAGCTCAGAATTCGAATGCAAAATAGTAAAAAGAGAATTATGTCCATTCAGAGAAAATACTTCTCTATCTGATGTTCGATAAATGATAAACAATATATGCTATGTTTCGAAAACATAAATCAAAGAATGTGTGTGTATTTATATTTTTTCCTTGATTGTGGCAAAGAATTTTGAGTGTTCATGCGCTCATAAACTCTCATTAAGGTTCATAGGACTGTTTATAACTTTTGATCTAAACAGAACTTGCAATCAATGATACCAAGTTTGGTACAAAGATATTTTCTTAAGTTATTCATAATTAATGGTTTTATCCATATCACAGGGAGAATACGCCAGTCAGTTAGAAAGATACAACTTAGAAGACGAAGACGATTCAGCAGTGGAAGTTTAGGATTAATTAAAAGATAGCTTTAAATCCCTACACTAGATGACCGAGTGCTGAAAGATATGATTTCAGATTGAACATTCATATTTATCAGAATATTTGAATTATATCTTTGCAAAATATTACTCTTGAAGCTTAAATTTGAATTGGTTTTCAAAATTTTTCATTGAGCAAATCCATATTCAAGTTTTTTCCATATTTCTGAAAATTGTATGAATTATTTTATTTCTTTATTTTTCCAAGAAAAGCTGAAAAAAATGGGTTTATTAATAAATTAAAAGTACCATGTAGTATTTTATGCTCTAAATTTTATAGAAAAGAAAGTTTATTATTTTTGTTGTCATTTTTCACCAGATACTTCAGCGTTATTAACATTATTTACAATCCAACAATTTAGTTCACTAACATTTCACATTTGTAATATCTTTGTAAATCATGATTAAGTTATTAAGTCTAACATTCTTGTTTTGTGAATGACATAGCAAAATTAAATTTTTTTACCTATACTCACTGTAACATTTCGCTAATGTAATAATGTTTATGAAACATCTCGTTATATTTCTAAATATGCAAATGTCAAAAGAAGAAAAGGAAATATATTTGCATTAAAAACAAAAACTAAAAGAATGTCATATGAATTCAAGAATTTTGAGATTGCATTTCAAAGTATATTAGGTTTTATTTTCTTCTTGTCTCATAATAGAAATGTTTCTGAAGATAATGTAACAAACAATTGTTTCATACATGAAATGTATTAATGCTTATACATTAGATTATCTGTATCTCTAGCAAACAAAATTTTGTTTATATATATTTTATTTCCGAATTTTATTCGATTCGAAATCTATTTCAGTTATGAGGAAATCCAAAAGAATAAAAATAAAAAAGATATAATAATTTAGAACAAGAGCAAAGCATTGTTAAATATTTTTTATAATTTTTATACCTAAATTTTTATACCTTTCTTATACCTAATTATATTATTGGAAAAGGTAACAAACATTAAAAATGAACTCTCTTAAAAAAATGCTCGCATTTAAAATACAATAAGATCTGTAACTGCAATAAAATATGTGTTTCTATTCAAAGGTGATGGTGCTACAAAGGTCAAACCATTTAATCCCGAGTTTTTAATTTTGAAGGCTAAGTGCAACTTGGAATAACTTTTTGAAATTTTAACATGTTAGGAAGAATTTTGAAGTTTATTATTTTTATTTTATCTTTTGAATATTAAAAAATATTATTATTAAAAAAAACTAATGTTTGTGCTGAATATTTTTCTTACTTTTACTCAAATCAAAAATGTGTTTAATATATTTAAAGCACAATATTCTATTCAAATAAAAACTGACATATTTATTTCATTGACTTACTAATTCATCATTCTAGTTTCTTTTTCGATGACTAAATTACTTTTTTTCCATATTGAATACGTTTCATTATAAGGAACTACTTTACAATAAACATTAGTAAAATTGAAACATTTACATCCAAGGAAACATTTACATCCAAGAATTAATCAAAAATTTGGCCAGAGGACTTTCTCAAGGGTCACCCTCAGATGGGGATTAGTATCATAAAAGAAAATAAGTACAAAACTTTATACACTAATAAGTAAGTAAAAAAAATACGTGTCATGAGGGATCAATTTCTTAACGAAACTCAGACTAAAACACAAATATACTGAACAACATTAGAATAACTATTAGTAT
>JAPMOQ010004434.1:3036395-3053953 GCA_026543055.1 Argiope trifasciata | reverse complement strand
TCTTTGTTTACCATCCTTTGAAATAATATATTGCTGCCTGAAATAGAAGTAATCAAAACATTAAGAAAATCACCTGAAAGATTCATCTTTTTTTAGGTATAAATCTCTCTCTCTTCATCGTTTTTCTATAACATTATGTCATTTCAGAATGTCTTTAAAATTTGCCTTTTGATAAAATGTCACATTATAGACTTCCATAAGCACTAATAAATTTTAATAAATTACAGTTTTTTTTATATCTAAATACACAATATTGGACAAATTTTTTCCTATTTCAGCACAGTGCTGTTATAAAAAAACAATGTTATTAGACAGCAAATAATCACAAAAATTTGACAGTGAAAAAAGTCTAATTCAGATACCTTTCCATACCAAACCAGATACCTTTAAGTCGTCGAAATTTATCCATCAAGAAGTTATGTTTCATGCATATAAATCTGACTAGTTTTTTAGTACTTATTTGAATTATTACAATTTAGTTTTTGTGGAATAATTCCACAAAAACTAAACACAGATTAAAAAGACATCGAGAAAGACTTATGAAAGTAAAAGCATGAATATTAAATAATTTAATATGGGATTTTTAACGAATTCTAGATAATTTATTACAAGTAATAGCCTATTCAACTATCTTTTAAAAGTTGGAGTCAAGAGGAAAATATATTATCATTTTTCAAAAATATATATATTATCTTTTTTTTTTCTCAGCTCATCGCATTACTTGCAGTTCTTTTCTTGTTATCCATCTAATTTTTAATGACAAACTTGTTCAGGAAATTTCTGACATAATATAGTCAATAAAGTAGGTGCCATACACAACAATAAACGTGAAATCTGTCATAAAAGATGAAAAATCAAATAGAATCTAAATACTGTTGAGAGTGATGCACTGAATTTTATAGAGGTATTCAACAATTGAATTCATTTTAATAACTCTGACTGTAACCCTAACCATTATGATTGAAATAAAAATAAAAACATGTCAACTTCATTATAAGTAAATAGAAATCAGTTTGCAAATAGAATATTTTGAAAAAAATTGGAGCACTTTTTTTTAATAATTAATGTATTTCATCTAAGTATTATAACATTCGCTAGATTCTGATCCTAATATAGGGCATTTCAACATCTAATTATAGGCATCAGAAAGAATGAAATTTTTCTTACCATGTAAAATTTCCCAGCATAATGAAAGTTTAATGATGACCATAATCATAACCATGATAGCCCCAATATGGATAACCCCAGTATGGATAACCATACCAAAATGGCCATCCCCAGCCACCACCGTAGCCTCCACCATAGCCCCCACCACCTGCAGCTGCAGCTGCTGCACCAGCACCTCCTCCTCCTCCTCCAGCTGCAGCTGCACCTGCAGCTCCTGCTCCTTGCGCTTCAACAAAGCGCTCAGGATTTGAAAAGAGAAATAATACCAAAATGCTGTAGATCTGCAAAGGAAAAAATGAAGGAGGGAAACACGTAATTAGTTATGAACGATTTAATTTCCATACATTCACTGTTTCAAAGTAATTGATAGTAGTGTCCTTTTCCGTAAACAACGCTACCTGAAGGTAGCTACCCTACCCTTATAGGTATGAAATTCATCTCTATGCATTGATAGTAAGAACAATTTTTTCATTCATCCATACATTATTCGAGATAAGATAAACATTCTGTTGCTTATGGTCAGTAGCCAAGCAATATATTTTATTGAGCTTCAAAAACTAGGCATTTTCTACGTCATTTTTCGATCAAACGTGAATAAATAAAAGCATATTGTATTGTTACTTTCATATAAAGCCGCACGAATAAATTACCTTTATCATTGTATAAAGGCTGCAATTTTAGCTTTCGTAAAAGTTATTTTAGTGTTAGCATTTCTGTTTCTACCGACAAAAGACTACAGAATTTGTGTTTTATAACACTAATTATTTTATTTTATTTTTGGTTTCTTTAATCTGTAGCTGAAGTCATGAATTTCCTTACTCAATGAGAGGCATGGAGTCAAGAAGATGCCATCGTTGCTGGTTTGTATTTTACAAACAGCATTGGAATTTATTTTGGAAACGCAATACGTTTTGAAAATAATGTTATTACTAAAAATATTAAAAATATCAAAATTAAAAATACCAAATATTTTAATATCAAATACTTGAAAGATATCGCTAGAGAAACCTAAACACTTTTTGAATCTTCTTACTTCATTTAATTATTGTGGGACTGTTAGAATTTAACAAATAAAAATGAAAAATACAATACAGATTACAATGAAAATATGTAGAAACTAACTGGTGCTTTATATATCTTTTCAATCAGATTTTCAGAGATGTGGATTCATAGACACCATAAATATCTTAACGGAACTTTTAAAAAATAATAACTCAGTGGCATGAATATCTTCAAACTTCTGTCAACCTACTACTAAAATTATTACTTAAAGAAGCCTAGGAAATATTTCTAACCATTAAACAAAAACATGAGATAACAAAAGTCAATGAGCAACGCGAATCATTTGACTCTCGTTTTCCATTTCGGGTAAAGACAGGGATGCTGTAATTCATAAAAAAATATTAATTTGATTTCTCTATTGGCAAATATGTACTTTATACATAACATCTTGCTTCATAGCATTTTTATCTTACAAAAAAAGAGGTGATATTATTGTAAGCATAAAATAGACAATTTAATAAACATGTTTTTAATCAATTCTGCTAAAAATCCGTTATAGAGATTTTGACTTTCATTAGTCGTGTAACTTCAACTAAACTTGTTGAGCTAAAAATTTGCTATATCACTTGTATTACATCAAAATAATTATGATATTTTACAATCATTACAACAAACATTCAACTTGTTTTGCTTTTTTTACAGCTTGAAAAAATTGCCATTACAAGGGGAAAAAAGTAAAATTTTATTCACAGTTACAATTATTATAATGCAATATAATTTAACTACAGTAATCATTTATTTGGGTGCATAAATCCTTCATATTATTGTATTATAGATCTACAGAGTTCATCTCATTAAATTAATATTAGAACTTTCTAACTATAATAATATTGAATAATTATTAAAAGATTTTCTTACCAAAAACTTCATGCTTGATGTCTAAATAAACCCGGTTTACTTTGTGACTTTCTATCTTCCTTACCGAAGTGATAAGCTGTAGATAATTCTGGAATATATATGAAAGGTTGTTTACATAAAAATGACGAAGATCCACTATTAAAATTCTAATTATTTATTTCATTCAAAATATGTATATATAAATTTTGCAAACTCATCGCAAAGAATGCGCGGCAGCCTTTTATGTAAAATATTATGTGATGAAACTGTCTGAGACTATAGATATTGAATTAGGCTTAATGAAGATTTTCAGGAAGTTCATAATACGAAATAGTAAAGGAAAATCACATTTTTTTTTTACTTTTTGGATTAAATCCTTCTCAGATTTTGTTTCAGCAACCTCATGACCCCATTCTTTTTAATTACTAGAAATTATGGTTTTTATTACATCAATTATTCATTGTATTATCATTTTTACTGTGTTGAGGAACCATTTCTTTTATAAGATTTTCTACTTCAATACATACAATATTTTTAGGATGCAGAAAGATTATTAAACGTATAAAGTGTAACCAAATGTAATAAAATAAAAAAAATATATTATTTCATAACTATTTAAATGAGAGTATATTATTAAAAATATCAATATTTTGCAGATATATTTTTATTATTTAACTACTGAATTTTTTTTATTATCTGTAATTCTCATATTTGCCACATTGTGTCTACTATTTTTCGATACAGGGAACGGATAAATAAAAAACAAATATAATTTAAGAATTAAATAACATATAGCAATATAAGTAAATAAATTGCATACCATATTTATACTTTGTTGCGAGGTCTCAGCATAGAAGAAATATTTATGTAACAAGAGTTTCAGCCGTAGCATATAAGACCTTATTCTAATTTACCTGTCAGTGCCCGAGAAAAATACGCCATAAGTTTCTCTTCAAAGCAACTTGAAGAAAAAAGTTATGATTCGAGCAACTGGTGTGGAAAGTATGGTTCAAAGCAACTTATAGTAATTACAATCCAGTTTTGGCAGAAATTTGAAAAAATTGCAAGTATCATATGAACATAAAAAATAATTTTATTCTTTGAATACATCGAAAGCATTAAGTCAATGATTTTTTGGAAGGAAATTGATATAAGTTACAAAAGTCAATGCGCAAACGGTCTTTAATAAATTATTTTATAATAAAGTTTCAAATTTTGAATTTTTGATTTAAAAATTTTTTATTACAAATAAATAGCAAATATTTCTCTAAATAATAAATCTATGTGAGCTCTATCAATACTCGCATATTTTTCCTTATAAACAAAACACGTCTTTTATTGTTCATTTATCTATAAGTAACTAAATGCCTCTGATCTTCACAGTTTAAGATGACGAGATAATTCAGTCTTGTTATCACCTTTAAGGAAGACGTAAACTGGCTCATCGATAAGTTTTTCTTCATTGCAAAGTTTCCCACTGAAGGATATTGTTTAGTATTGTTTAAGATTAAATATCAGTCTAAATATTCTGCGATGTTAGATGTATTGATCTATGTTTATATAGTAGAGATAAATTCATACGAATGACTAAAGATGATTCCCGTCGTTATAGCAATATTTGTCCTACATATAAATTTTTAAAGCAAGAGATAGTAATTTTCTGTCAAATAAAAATAAAATATAGAGAGATTAGATTAAAGTAATAGTTATTAATATTCTTTTTCTAATAACCCTCTGAAACTAAAATTTGTGAATATGTGCATTAAAGGCCTGCAATCAAGATAGAAAAATTATTTTCTTTGAAAATTGCCAATAGTATACATCGTCTCAACTATTAAGACATGATGTTTTTCATACAAAAAAGTGTGTTGTAGCACTATTAAAGATAATGAAACTCTTAAACTTAAGATAAAGTTCTCAACTATGTATACTGGGTGATTCGAAAGGACATTAATATCTTAAAATTAAATAATTTATGGAGTAATGTAGATAAAAAAAATTAAAAATTGACGCGCATTTTTGAATTAAGATGGAATTTCATTGAAATAAAAACGGGCAACAAATATGAAAGATGACAATTGCTTGTCTAATGTACTGTGCCGCAACGAAGCTCCAAAGGGTTTTTTAACTCTCTCAATTGTAGAATTTAGGCTACTGTAAATTCTAGAAATGTCATGAAAATTCTATTGTATGAATAGCAAGTCACTTTGTTACACCATTTATCCTGATCGAATCATTTTTCTTCGAGCAAATGAGGGGTTATGTTTTTCAAATTATGAACATGACGGTTGCGCGTTACGATAACATATTACAGAATCGTATCATGCCTAGTCTGATTGACAAATACCTGCTGGAAAGTATGACCTTTATGGAGTATAATGCTTTATCTTATACTGGTACACGTATGAAATATCTTATGTTCTCATCTTTTGCTTAGAATCGCGTGTTGAGCCATCAATCCCGACATCCTTGGTCTACCAGGTCCCCATGTGTCAATCCATGCGATTATTAGTTATTGGATTACTTGAAATTTCAAGTCTCATTAAGAATGCTGTAAGACAACATTCGACAGCAATTCCTCACTACACCTGTAGATATGTTGTGCGCTACTATTCACTACATAGTCCCTCGACTATAGATATTGTTGGTTAATGCAGACATGCTGAGATTTTGTTGTAAAGAACACAGTCTTTGCTAAAAATGAATTGTTGAGCTAATTTTTTCTACTGTTATCACATGAAGGTCCCTCTGATTGCAATTTTTTTTTGAGGAGGATTAATAAAATCTAATGCCAATTTAAGCATGTGTGTCAATTTTTACTTCTCTAACTGCATTAGTCCTTAAATTTTCAAATTATCAAATCCTAATGATTTTTTGAATCACCCAGTTAATTGATACACGGGCCATCATTTAAATTTATCTGTATTTGTTACTTGAGTATATTATTACGGTGTCTGAACCAATTTGTTACTTGCAGTCCTAAGATTTTATAGACTGAAAATCATAATAGTGATCTGATGCACTTTGAACCCAGAAATAATGCAATGTAGACGTTTTAAGTAAGATTTTTGCTGTTATTTTGGGTGATTTTTTAATATATTAATAGAATAGAAAAATATTTCCATTGAATCGTTTTGAAAATCTGACGTAATTTGCAAAATTTTGGGAAGTTATTATAAAATATAGTAAATTTTCTAAAAAAATTAAAATAAACTAAAAAACTAAAAAAATTAAAAACTAAAATAATTTTAATTCTAATTTTCAATTATTTATTATTTACGAAATGATTCCTTAATTATGTCTTCATAATTAAAAATAAAGTGAGGCATTTTTTATTTTTATTTTCCACGTATTATTTCCTGCAGAATCCTGAGATTTTAATCACGAATCCAAACAGAAAAAGGAATTTATTTTTTCGTTGACTTGAAAAAGAGTAAAAAAGAATAAAGGAAGGAATAACAATTATTTGAATCTTTGGTTAAATTATTTGCCTTCTGAAAATAGTCAAAACCTGAACATTATTACATACTGGTATATGTTTATGAATACAGAGGTGAAGTGATGCAATTTTGTCTTACAAAATAAATGGTGAGAGGCAAAATTATAGATTGTCATCAGCTAACACTATATTTAGTAAATTTTAAAGATGCTGCTCCTCTTTTAGCTTCAAAATGAGGGAATGTGAATGGAGAATCAAAGGGCATATTTTTAATAGTTCAGTATTATATTGATTAATGCCCACTGTTCAAAGAAAAAATAAGATGCCTCTACTTCTATTGTAGCAAATGTTTATTTTCAGTGCAATATTGTGTTATTCTTGCTATCCAAATTATTCTGAACTAGATCATTGCATCAGGTGTTCTTTGAAGATTTAGAAAAATCTTCTGTATGCAACAAGAGTGACTTTTAATCCGCAACATCTCGTCTTCATGTTGATTTATTTGGTGATATTAAGTTTATATCAACAGAGCAAACATGTTAAATGGCCCTTTCAGCAACATATAGGTTGTTGTTGTCGTTGTCATGTGACTATTTTAAGCCAAGTTTTCCCACAGCTGCTTCTGAGGGTAACGACTCCTGAGCACCCGAGGGCAGAAGTCTGATCTCTAACGCATATGAAGATGACATATACGCTTACTCTCATCTATAAACCAATTTTACTGTCAGATTCATTCACGCACCTCACATATCGAACACAGGATACAGAATAACGAAGCCGGAGTCGGAATTCATACCCGTGAAGCCTGGAGCACGGGGAAGAAGCGCTTCCTCTAAGCTAGGAGGCTAGAGGTATTTAGGTTCTGAAAGAGTTTACAAGAGTAATTCCCAATGAAAAGCAAAAATTATTAAAGGATTAATAAGTTACATAATTATATTATTATTTTAAAATTTTAGCGTGTAATTAAATTAGAATTGTGCATATATTTATTTCTTCATATGCAATCATTAATTGAAAAATTAACAAATGTATTAAAAAATAGCATGCATAATGTTTTGTAATATATTAGAAATATTTATCTTCAATGATGAAGAATAATAATTAAAATATATTGCACAATAAATATTCAACATTTTTTTGCCTTTTTGCGAAAGTTTCTTTAATGTCTGAATATCTTGAAGGGAACTTTTTGTTTATTTGAAAATCTAATATAAAATAAAGCAATTGAAAAGTGCCCAGAAAATAGGAAAATTACTGTTATATTTTCAGTGTTTTATAATATATTTCTATGATAAATTCTTTCCCATTATCTGGACGTTCCGAGTTCGAGTCCAGGTGCCACCATGGGTATTCTTCAATTGTGTTCTAACTGTGAAGTGGGAGAGTTAGTAAAAAGGGGTTGCGCTAGCGAATATTTGTTTTTCATCTTCAATTAAGTTAGAAGTCAGATTTCAACCCTCGGGGGCTCAGGAGTCTTTATCCTCTGAAACTACTGCATCCCTTTTCCTTTTTAACTCGGCACACCATCATCATGAAGAATGATAAAAGTAAAATAATACTATAAAATAATGAAATTTTTTTATTCAAAAATTTTAGTATTATTATTTATCACTAGTAATAGTACTAGTAATGTATTTTTCTTTCCCACTGCTGTTAAATTTTGCAGTTGCCCCGTCATGGAAAATTTAACTGATTATTTTAAGAAATTCTAAAATTTTCAAAACATAAATTCCAAGAACATTAAATGTATTTTCATTTCAGGAAATTAAATAATATTGCTAATATAAGTTTTTAACTATATTTATTACAATTATAAGCTTACTAATCAAAGTTTAGAATTAAAATGTAATATTTCCGATTTTACATGTTTTTCAACAAACTATGAATAATATCAATTTTATATGACAGTAAATTTAATAATAATTATTTTAAAACTTTATTGTTTTATTACAAAGATGTTTTATTTTATTTAAATATATTTTCACTTATTTTTTCCGTTTTCATTATTATGGAAACTTAAAATGCTTTTTTTTCTCAAATTTAAAATTTTAGAATATCTTGCATATAAAATTGTTCTTATTAAAATAATCAGTTAATTATAATGTTACAAAATTATTATAATTCTACATTATTATTATAACGCAAAATATTTCAAAATTCAATTGGACCTGTTTATCTTTACCTGGCCTTATCAAATTTAATTCCATATAAAACCAAATGGTTCGTAATGGGTATATCATAGATGGCTGTTAATCCTTCTTCCTCTATATTTTTTTAAGAAATTTCAGAATTACAAACAGTTTTATATCAAAAATCTTTGATGAACTGCATTTATAGCAAAAGAAAAGCAATCATTGTTTTAAATCCCACCTGGAACAATAAAGACGGGTAGTTCCGATTACATCCAAGTGGTGAAATCACTTCAATAGCAGCTCTAAATGCTAAAATTTTATTTTGTAACATTTTTTGACTCTAGAAATGAACAAGCCGACCATTGATATCAGCGAAGATCAACAACGTTCTTTAAGGATCTTAATCATTCCTCTTGGAGGGTGGTGCAATTCGAAATGAAGATGAGATGCTTCTGCCCTATTAGTTGGATCTGAAATGTCACATGAAAAAGTGGGCGTCTCACTCCTCCTATTGATGGTTGCACTTACTTTATTAGGGAAGCGATGTGCCGTGGACGGTTATAATCCTTAAGACATAGTCCCACCAGTGTTGCTGTTGCAGCAATATTTACTATCTGTGTTCATTTATTATACGGGGTTTTGTGGAGTCAGTGATGTGGCCATTCTTATTAAAAATATTTTTGAAGTCTTCACGAGTATTGTAATTTTGGAATTTAGTGAAATAGTTTCCGAGAAGAGGATATAAAGTCAATTTTTAATGGAACAAATCGAAAACTTAAGAGATGGCAAAGGATTTTGTATCCAAGGACACTGAGCTTTCATCAGAATTTACTTTCTTACTTAGTTGCGATATTTCTGACAGAGGAATAGAAACGCTTACGTACAGCAAATTAGTGCTGATTTTAAAAATTCTTTAAAAATCAAAGTTAAAAGAAATGGATTTTGTATTAATAAGATTGTTAGGAGTCAGTAGATTTCATACAAAATAATTCTTTTAAATTATGTTCACATGTTATTGTTGGAGAATCTGCTCTTACTTTGACTCACTTTTCAAATCTCTTTATTCTCTAAAAGGGGAAAGGAAAGACAAAAGACAAGTCTTGTGTCCTTCCAAAATCACAAGCTTTTTATTAAGCATATATTGATGGAATTAGTCTAGTAGTCTGATTGAGTTATCTTATTTAAATTGATCAATGAGAAACAGATAAAAATGCGCATATAATTGCCAAAAAATGCCTTTTTACTTGATAGCGAAATTTCTTAAACTTCTTATGTTGAATTATTTTATAATAGTAGCCAGTTTTAATATTACAATACCATAATTTCCCCAGAACGATTCAACATTTTAATCTTCTTGGAATTCGAATACATTATTTCTAAAACTGACTTCTTGACTGGCCTTTTGTTTATTTATTTCTCGATCAGCGGATTTAATAAAGAGAAAAAGGAAGGAGCTAAGCAAATAAAACTTGAAATACTGCCTCTCTGCCCAAATAGTAGATTCTGTTGTGCATTTTAAATGAAATCAAAGAGACTTGTTCATTATTTATCTGGTAGGATTTGGTTGCACATATGAGACATGAAATAAATGATATTTGATGTAACATTTCAGTATAAATTCAATCTTTGAATAAAATAATATACACAATTGTTGAAATGAGAAAATTCAATAAGGTCAAGATTTTCATTATTACATAAGTGAGCTAAAATACACAGGGCTATATTGTTACCCAAAAGCTGAAAAAGTAATCACATCAGTTAGATCATTCCTCGTTCTTACAGCTTTTATCTTGTAAGTTATATGCAGTTTAGTTTCATACAAAGCAATCTCTAAAGATTAATAAAAAAAAATTAGAATATCAATTTTGAACAAAACTAGCATGGGAAATCGGAGAATTACATTATCATATAAAATTTCTCCAATAAATGCAAAATCTATCTTCATAGTTTCATGCTAATTTTATCATCAGCAATGATTGAAACAATGCGTCAGGACAATAATTCATTATTCATATTTATAAAGAAGACAATCTTTCATATTTGATAAATATTTATGTTATTTGCAGATAATGAGGTTACGGTAAAATTGTTTAGACTCTTCATAATAACTACTTTTTTCTGTTTAAAGAGAAAAAATATCACTTATTTGAGCAAGGTAGAAACTGAGGCAAAGTCGCAATGTACTTTTATTTCAATAAGGATTGTCCTCTTACATAAGAATTAAATTTATTTAAAACCAATATGTAATTCTACTTAAAAAATTATCCAGAGATTTTTTGTAGGAAATAGTTCCTCTGAAATAATCGGTTGAAACGGAATCTTTCTTTCCTTAAATTAGAAAAAAAAAAAATGTTTAAAATCAGTAAAAGACGAGTACTTTCGGATCAGTTCCCAAAAAATCCCTTAATCGTTTGAGGAATGTTTACGAATTGAGAACAATTTAAATTATCCTAGATAATAATCAAAAACTATTTTAAATAATAATTAAAAGCGTAGCATTTTTTTAGTTAGTTGGAAATAATACGGAGCATTATAAAAGCCCTTCATATTCTATCTTATCTAAGAAATGACAAGCATTTTCTTTACTTATGTAAAATAAAATATAGTTTCAAAATGGTTCTTTTTGGATTATAAAAATACAGATTCTAAAGTAGTTTATTAGTAATTTTGAATAAGTTTTGCCGTAATAAAGTCTTTTGTTTTATATTATTATTTTTATAGAAAAAAAAAAAACATGTCTTTACATTCTTAAAAAATGCATAGAAAATGATAGAATAAATATTCCAAACTTTCAAGAAACTATTTTTGATATCTTGAGATTGCAGGCAAAAATACTTGTATTTATCTTTTATTAATTCGAAGTTGTTTCTAATGGAGACAATTACAACTTCTTTTATTTTTCATTTTTTGGAGCAGCGAAATATTCTGCTCTTATCATTGACATACAAATACAAAGTGCTAATACTTATATGATTCGTATAATTTCTTTAGATTTGCTTTTGAATATCAATGTGCACAAACTTATGTATTAATGTTTGAGAATTTATTTAGTGTCGGTAAATTAAATTGAGAAAGAAAAACAATTTATTTAATACATTTTATTCTTTTAAAATAGTAACAAACGATAAATAATGAAATGCGAATTATTAGAAAAGTAAAACCAACTTTAAAAACAAAGAGCAATACATCATCTTTTAAAACAATGACTTTCTAAACTGACACAAACTTTTTTGTATTTTAATACCTAATTTAATAACTTAGAATTCTTTCAAAGCATGGTATTTTGGAGTTTTCAAACATTCTTTTATTTGTATTTAATACTTTTGATTTATTTCTTAGTTGAATATTTATTTTTTTACTCAGCTATCAAGATTACCTCAATCCATCTTCCTACATAAGCAATATTATAACGTCAATGTTAATGAGTAAAAATAGTTTTCATTATGTATATTCTTTATGAATAATTAGAAAATATCAATGCAAGAGGCAGATACGAAATGAATTGAAGAATAAGGAAAAAAACATGAATGATAAATTTCTTGAAGAATCAAAATGGGTGAATTAGCCATTCTGGAACAAATGCTTATTTACAAACATGAAAATATATTATGTATTACTCATTAATTTTAAATTTAATTTCAATAAATTTTTATTTTGTTTGATGTTTATTGGTGAATTTGTGAAAATATTTATAACAGCTTGCCAAAACTTTTAAAACAATGAACTCTAAATTAAAAATTAAATGTATTATATAAATATTTTATTTTTTAAAATATTATTAAAAATAGTTATTTCAAACAGTTTAAAATATGTAATAGGTAAAAATGCATTGAGAATTATATATTTGAAAGAACTTTATTGCATGTTTCCAGATTTGCTTTACAATTGTTATCAGATGTATGTTTTTAAATATATATTTCCTATAGTATGTTTTGTAAAATCTTTCAAAATAAAAAAGTCAAAAATATATAACTTAAAAAATTCATTTTTCATTCTCTTTTATTAAAAACAAATTTCTCTAGTAATATATACAAAACATGGTCTCAGTTCAAGATTGGTTTACAATCTTCTGAAACAGAATATTGCTGCCTGAAAGAGAAGAAAGCATTTTAAACTTCCAAAAAATAACTCTATTAACATATTTTATTCTAAGATTATTCAAAAAAAATTTTCAAAATATATCTAAAATTCCATATTTCTAGCTTTTAACGTTGAAGCATAGTTGTGGGATGAATATATTAACAAAATATTTTAAAACTAACAAATGTTCAAGATATATTAAATATTTCAATTGTTAAAAAAGTAAGATAATGATTATTATTTTATACCTCAAGAAATATGAGAAATAAGCGCAGATGCAACAAATAATACTGATAAAATAAAATGTAAAGAAAGAAAGAAAGAAATCAAGCTAACTACTCGTTACTTTAAAGTATATATCCCACAATGGGATGAGTAAAAATATATAGATGCTTAGAAATAAATAACTAGAAATTTATTTTAATTGATTTCCGACGGTGCATATTACACTTTATCATGGGCTTATCACAGCTAATTAGAAAAATGTTCAAATGTAAGATTTGGAGCACATTCCCTTTTTGTCCTCTTGCCTGAGTTTAGTTTAGTTTAGTTATTAACGTCCCGTTTTAAAGCAACACGAGGGCTATTTTGGGATGGACCTTGTAATTTTGAACCATGGTCAGATGACGAGGACAACACCTGAAGGGGCACCGCCCTCTCCACATCACGCCACACCAGAGGGAGGACGTTTGGCCTGACAGATTTAATGTGCAAGAGGTCCTCTTGCCTGAATTTATGGCTGGTATAAAACTTACCTTTAAATTTATGCTGATAGACAGTTATTTTAGCTGATAGACCCTGTTTGGTAAGCATCAGGTTCTTTGAGAATCTTGGTTATATTTACTTTAAATTGAAATTCTTACGCCTAGATTAATGGTTATGGTTTCCAACAAAAAAGTATTTCAAAATGTCAAATTGTAACAGAAATTAATCGGTTATTTTCTAAAAACTTGCAATTATTTCGTTCATAACATATATATGTATTCCAAATATGTACAAATCCAATTGCATCATGGTGATATTGGAAACATAGGCTATCTAGGTCATTTTATCATTTGAATTCTCTATACTTTTTACTATATCCTATTTCTCCCATATAACATAACATTAAACATAATCTTTTGTAAATAACTTTGACCAATAAAGGAAAAATGATATGATTTCAATATTCAATAAAAGAACGAAAACAGTTTGAATTTAATGGCTTGAAGACTATTTAAATTTCAAAAATAAAATCACGCAAGGAAGCATATTCTTTCATGAAATGTGATAACTCCAGATTAAACAATATACCATACACAATGCCAAAACACAGATATTTTTCTTTATTAACAAAAGAAATATTATTAATAAAATTAATAAATTTTTTTTCATATCTCACACAATGCCATACATATGTATTAAGTAGGTTAATAAAAAGTTAAATCTAGTGAATTGAGTCCAAAGTCTGTCACAATTTTACATTTCTTGTGATAAAACATAGGCTAGATTTTCTATAAAATTATATCTTGTTTGAACATATTGTTATCAAACAAGCAGATGAACAAACAATAAGATTATTCGACTAAGTATTTGTGTTGCAGGTGAAGTGGCAGGTGACAGAAAGCATCACAATTATTAAAAAATAATATTATTTTAGTTATTGATCAGACTTAACTTTGCAAATGTATTGTTAAAATTTACTGAGGTCTATAACTAAGAAATATTTTAAATTTAAACTCCTTTATTTTGACTTTTAATATTTTAAAACATTTTAGGCAAAAAATAAGGTAAAAAATGTAAGTTATTAAAGTAAAAGTGTTTTAAACACACACACACTTATGTGTGTGTGTGTGTGTGTCCATTGTAATAAACATAAATTGAATAAAATAGGTTTGTATAAAAAAACAATTCAAAAATTGTTTTTTTAATAAATTTTTCGATAGTGATCAGTTCTTTATTTATTTTATATCAATATAGTAATATATTCTGTTATTCCTATCATAATATATAACACTTAAATGTAAAAACGAAGATATTAGAATGCATGAAGGATATTTCTTACCGTAAAGAATTTCCCAGAATAAGAAAATCTTAATAATGTTCATAGCCATAGCCAAAACCATGAGGACCCCAACCATACCATGGATAACCATACCAGGGATAACCATACCAAAAAGGCCACCCCCAGTATCCTCCACCGCCATATCCCCCACCGCCAGCAGCTGCAGCTGCGGCACTAGCAGCCCCTCCTCCTCCACCAGCAGCTGCACCTGCAGCACCTGCTCCTTGGGCTTCAACAAAGCAATCAGGCTTTGAAAAGATGCAAAATATAAATAGGAGACAGATCTGAAAGGAAATTGATAAAAACTTTAAGACTTAATCCCATATAAAATGTTATGACATTTTTTTTTTAAATATACAAAATTATTTTTTTAAAGAATAATCCTTAACAGTCAGTATAAAATTCCTTCCTATGAGCATCGTTTCAAATACTTTTCATTCATCAGTTTATGATCATTAGCATATCCCGATATTTTTTGAGGTAATTATTAATTAAATTTTAACTATTAATTGATTAGTTATAAACACTGTTTTCAGCTGTCAGCTCAAATTCTTTTCTTAACTGATTGTGAACTAAACAAATAATACAAAATATTTATATTCAGTTCCTACTTAGTACAATTCCTACTACTTTTCAACAAACATATATTGGAATTCCACAATCAAGTAAAATATTTTTAGTTCGTAAAAATATGCAGGCAAACGGAAAATGCAAAAGTACCATTATTTCCCTTTGTCAAAAACCCTTGATAAAAGCAAAATTTAGATATATTATACAAAGGGATATTATGAATTTAGATTACATATACTCATAAAATGAATCTAATTCCACATGGTTGGTCAGTTAATAAATACAGTCATAGTATGAAGGCAACTTCATACTGTATATAATTTACATAAGACAAAAAATTTATTGTGATTTAAAAATATGCAAACCGATATTTATATCATTTCTTATTTTATAACATGGTTAAAGTGAAAAAAAATATTATTGGACTGAACAAGGGAAATGTAAGCATAAGTTTAAATGTGGGAACATTTTAAATTTAGAATTCCGAAAGCAAGAGGTCATATTAATATGAAAGAAAAAAAATTTTGATTCTCAAAAATTCTTCAACTTTTAAATGAATTCGAATATGAAATGAAATGTATTAGAATACTTTTCTTTTTTCAAATTTGAAAAATAAATGCTATTAAAAAAGCAAAGATTAATTCAAAAGATAAAATGTTATTAAACGTTTTATTTGTAAGAGTAATAATATTCAAAGGTTTTACTGAAAGATTTTCTTACCACAAACTTCATTTTCGTTACTGAATTCTGGCTGGTGTGCTAGCTAACTTTTTCTTCTTCTACTGGTCTAAGTGAGGAACGAACTGTGATACTGGAATATATATGCGAATGATTCTTCATAAAAATATTGAGCTTCAAGAAATGAAAAGTTTATTTATTTATTTTATGCAATTTTGTTTACTCTATTTTGAAAATTTGATTAGTAAAAGGAAACGGAGTAATATTTCATGTTACATTATGAAATTACTAGATGATGCATACATTGAAATTTATTCAAATCTTTCAAAAAGTTTACAGTTATGTAAAGTAATCAAACTCGCAACTAATTTCACTCAAAAAATCTTCATTTTCTGTATATATCCAAGAAATTAATATTTTGTAATTTTTCGGTGAACCCGAAGGTCAAATATTTAATGATATTTTCGTATAAATGTTGATGAAATGAAATAATGATTTTTCTATTTCTATTTTTCTCTTTTTATAAACGACATTGCAATTGCAAATTTCTCTCTACAAAATATCTTACTTTTTAAATTTATTTAAGTTATAATGAATTGGTTTGTTAAACTTTGTTCCTTCATGCTTCATTGTCAGTTTTTATATCGCCTTCTCCTAGATCCCAAGTTATAATCATAATTCGGACATGGATTTTTTTACCCCGTGTTTTATTTCTGAGGTATGTGCAAGAACACTCCTGTAAAAAATGGGTTATATAAGTGAGTGTTATTTTCATATTAACAAGAATTCAGAATTCTACCCTCGGGTACTCAAGATCCTTTACCTTCGGAAACTACTGCAAAATTCGGCTTAGGGCTTGGGTATGGAAAAAGCTATAAGTAACAACAACAATAAAGGGTTATGTATAGTATTAACAAAACAATTATAACAATAAATGACTATATTCTTAGAAAAAAACATTTCATTGATATTGGGATACAAAGATAAATATATTTCAACAAAAGGGCAGGCTATCAATTTGGAATTTTAAAAGGGTTTTTTATAACATAATTAAGGATTCAAGTTTAAGATAAAGAGGAATTATAACATTTTCCCAAATTCTATTTAAGAAGTGCTATTCTTATTCGATTTAATAAAAATTAAATTATTAATTATATACTAAAACTTTGTAAATGTCTTCTCATCCATAATATGAAAATTAATAAAATTTCAAACATCTAGTAAATAGCGAAAAAAAAACTACTATTTTTTAAAAAAAAATCTCGTTTTTCTAAATGATATTAAACAAAATATACTGAAATATATCAATTTATACGAAATATGACCAGGCTTCACCTCCAGGAACTCCAGTCACTCGATTAGAAGATTTCAAATAGAAGCATGTTTAAAATAATATTTTAATTAATAAGAATTATAACCTGCTTACAAAACATTCAATTTAATGATCACAGTAGTAGCAAAAAAATATAAGGAGTATGCGAAACAAAATTAAAGTTACAAATGATATAAAAAATTATGCTATGGATCATTTAGATATATTGGGTTTGAC
>JAPMOQ010004434.1:2986346-3026395 GCA_026543055.1 Argiope trifasciata | reverse complement strand
TAATAAAAATAAAAAATAAAAATTTAAAATTAAAAAAAAACTAAAAGCTAATTCTATACTAAGATTTCAAATAATTCATTTTTGAAAATTCATGAAAAAAGATGGTGCATATTTCTGCTATTCTGATTGCTATTTATATTATTGTGCTTTCTATTTCTGTTATTCTCCTTGCTATTTCTACAGTTCTGTTTGAACAATGCAGTTATAACTTTTGAGCATTTTCCTCAAATAACAATGTGCAGAGTCTCTTTGAAGTTTTGTATCTTGAACCAAATGCATCGTTCTAATAGCTCATTTGATAAAAGCCCTAAATAAATTGGCAATATTTTTGCGAAATGAGCGTTTTTTATAGGTGTTTGAATCTGAAAAGTAAGCATAGCAACATTTTTTACTCTCCTGTCATGGATTTAAAATTCTTTAATATCTTAAGAAAAATTAAAGTTATGGCTCTAAAATTTTGCAAGCGCATTTATAATTACTAAATTTATGAAATGAGTCAAAACAATTCGATGTTTTGATAATTTTTTGAGTACTGTATCTCCTTACCATAAATTGTTCGCATGTCCAGAAACATATTGCCCACACTTAAAAATATTTTCATATGCAAATTATATTTTTTTCTTATGTAAATTTCAGAAGGAGAGGAGGTTGAGAATTAGAATTCTTCTCTTTAAAAAGTTAAGAGATCAAAAAAGCATTAAAACATTATGTTTCATTTATATAACTATATTCTGTCGGTATTCACAATATTTATTCAAATATTTTTCTTACCAAAAGCTTCATACTTGATTCTTGGTTCTGGCTGGTTGTCCTGTAGTTTTCCCTTCCTGATGTAAGTGAATAAGATTTTCACTTGCACATATATATACTAATAGTTGTTTACATAACAACAATAAGCACAAACAAATATAACGCTAATTATTTACATCCTTCAGACTTATTTACTTGACTTTTTAAACTTATTATATTCTAAGTTCCACTATTTTCACGTTAATGATTGCATGACGAAATAAATTAGCTGAATATACATACCGAAGTTGTGTTAGTCAAGTCTTGCAGGAAATTATAATGAGATAGTAAAAATTTCGGGTCGTTTGATTATCTTCCTTCCAGATTTTATATTGACCTTCATTTTCTTTACAAACATTGGAAATTCCAGCTTTTTTGCTTTTCGATGAACTTGAAAGCCCATAAGAAAGTCATAGTTTATAATTGCTTAAAATATATATTTATTATGTATATATTTACGAAGAACGCTTCAAATTTCAAGCTTCTTATTTTCGAACTAGGTATTTTTTTTAAAATTTTCAAAGATAGTGAGAAATTTACATACCTTAATGCCAAAAAAATACTAAACTTTTTCTAAAAACAATTGTATATTAGTTTTGAAGCCAGTTTTGTCTACTTATTTTTAAGTAATGAAATTGGTAATCTAATATTTAAAAATCATAGAATATTAAAGATTATTTGAAAGTACAATTAGATGCACAACGCATTCATAAATAAATATTGACTGAGCTAAATTAAAAACTGATTACTAAATACATGAAAATATTTAATATTTTGTTTTCATTTAGAATGTATGTAAACATATCAAAAAAATTTTAAAATATTATACATAAAATAAATGAAAATTCTTCTATTAACCTCCTGTTCCCATACCTATTCCATTCCAAACAGTATTAAAAAATTCTTTCAGAAAGCAAAATGATCGGGAGAATGTAAATTAACTCAATAAAAGATAATAATCTTAGTACCAATTATAAAGCAGAAGTATTTTTGTTAACAATATTCTAACTTGTGAAGAAAAATACGTTTGATATTATTTAGGCCATCCTATCCTGCTTCCTAAAGATATCAAATCATTGATTGCTTGCTATTTTAAGATAAAATATTGAGAATATCTATACAATTCAAATCAAATTTTCAAACGAAATAAAAAGTGCCATAAGTGGTGAATAATTTTAGCACTATTATATATGTATATACATGTGTATATATTATTCGGAATTAAAATACAGAAAGTAAAAAAATAATAACTAAATGAAATAAAACCTAGCTATGAAACAAATCTAAATTGATATAACTAAGCAAACGAAACAAATTAGGTAAGTGAAACTAAAAATTATTTCGGATTCTAACTAGATTAAAATTTAAAAATTAAAAACTATCATTGTATTTAGTGAATGCAGCTACTACTAAAATTCAGAATAAATAAATTAACAATGTAAGCGAAGTAAAAAGGAATACAACATAATCAAAAAACAACATAATCGGGTAACGAGAGGTCAATAATATTGGACACTGTCCAATTATATTGATTAAAACATTAATTTATTAGAACAACTTCTTGCATTTCATTAATTTCCGTTAGTTCTTTTATTTAGCATTAGGCTTAAAACTCTTTTTGGTTGCAGAATCAGAATTGGAACTACTATTGGAATTCTCCCTCTCCGATAGGATTTCATTTTTTGTCTAACCGAATGAGCAGCATTTCATCTTTATTCTCCTATCACTTTATGGCCTAAATTAAAGTTGTTCTAACCTAGATTGTCTGGTAGTCTCTGCGCACATGATAGCAAATTTCATCAAAACTTATATCATCTTCAAATCATATAAAAAGAACTCATAAATGAAATTTTCTATTGCTGAATAGGATCCTCACTGAATACCACTATTCAAAATTATTTTATCTTTTATTGAAGGTATGAAAAAAGTTAATTTAGCATGAAAATTAAAATGCAATGACGCTTAATATTCTATTAATTAATTCCTCTTTTCGTGTTATGTTACCAAAGCTGACAGGCTAAATTTGAACCATAATCAGATGATGGAACAGACACTTGAGTATAAGATAGTTATGATTTGAGATATTCTTTACAAAATTACACTACATGTTTTTAATGCTTCATAAATTAAGGAAAATAAATATTTGAAAAAGTTTATTTGCGTTAAGACATGAATGAATTCTTTTTATCTTATTACGTCAGTAATACACTGATAAGCAACCGCATTTGTAAAACCCTTCATCAACATATGAAATTCTTTAAAATATGTATTTCGTATGCAATGTTGTTAGTGTGAATCTTCCCCCCCCAAAAAAAAAAGAAATCGGAAATATCAAATTTCTAGAAATTAATTCGATTTAAATTACACATTAGTTACATTTCATCGATTTGCATTTTTCTGAAATATTCTTATCTTGAATTTAAAAAAAATAATAAAATTTATCTATTTCTGTTACTTTGTGCTTTCTTAAGATCATCACAAATATTTTTATTTTACAATATCTATGTGTTTCCAAAATATTCAGGGGTCAAATATCGACTTTTTTATGTTTTCTAAAAGCTCAAATATGCTGATTCCCAATACATTAATTCGATTTAAAATAGTATTTCGTTAAAGAAACAAGCCTTTTAAAATACATAATATAAGTTAATGACAATATAGGAACTTAGAGTACATCTGCTAATGATACTAAATAATGGATTAAATGTATTTCATTTTTTAAAATGTACAAAATTTCAAAAATTTCAATAAATTTCCAAAAGGTATGAAACATTTCCAGGAAAGATGGAAAATTAAAAATATATTTTAAAAAAAGGTTGAAATAATTCCTTTAAGAGTTTTTAATTCATTTTGAAGACTTTTTATAATAATCTGGCGACATAATGAATTTTTAAAATATGGGGACATTCTTTTATAAATGTATCGAATAGCAGAATGTGAAATATTTTGATTGTGTTACGTGATGGTCTTTTTCTTTCGATTTGAATACAATTTCTCAAAGTAATGGTTATTCCTCGTTCATACCAAATCATTTTTTCTAAATATGACCTCAGTTATGTTTCATCACATCATAAGAGAAACACATCAAAAATTTCTGATCAAATGCATATTGAAATATTTTGTAAAAAATAACAAAGCTTTTTTAAAAAGTGGTTTAATAATTTAATGATATAAAGTAATAAAGATTGTTTACATTATTCGGAAACTGCCGATTTTTTAACTTTCTTACATACAACGGCTATAAAATTTTTAAAAAGGTTTCTAGAAAGGAAAGATAGAAATTCCTTCAAAATGTATTTAATACTAGCCGCCTTTGGCACCCTGCTGGTTCGCCATGAATAATGTGTTGTAAAATTTTCAATTAAATCACATTTTCATTAACCTTCAAGTAATTCCGGGCATTGATTGGCCTGAAATTAATATGCTCTTTAAGATGATGGACGGAAAGTTCTAAAAGAACATGTTTTCATAATAAAATTCTTTAATTTTATAAATCAGTCAGTTTTAATTATTGATTTAGAAGACTGATTGATGCAGCAACTTTTATTCAAAATATTAAAAAAAATATTTTGTAAAATATGGCTCACAGAGCAAAGTATGAAGAAATCTAAATCTCATTATTCATAAATGCATTGTTTGACTAAAGCTACACAGAATGTAATTATTTACTTCATTTAGATCAAATTAATAGAATTAAACATTATATATGCCTATGAATAATGTATTACAAATTGGCCATTGGACCGGAATTTGAATGCATATTCTGTATAAATTCAATCCCGTACAAATAAACATAATTTATTGAATTAATGACTGAAATATTGCAAACGATCTTAGAATCATTTGCCTTGCATTTTTTAAAGAAAATATCTTGATTTTGTATTTATTTTATTTTATCCAGTCACGTGCTGAAAGTTACATTTGTTTAGATTTAATTTGCGATGACAGTTTTCTTTTTTAATTTGAACTACCGTCATTGTTTTATTTAATTTTATCCGGTCAAGTGCTAAAAAAAAACATGGTTAAAATATTTCTTTAAAAATTCGGTAAAAATAGAAGCTTAAGTTATACATTAAAACACTATACCATTAGAAAGCTATTTTTTTATATGGATGTAAAAAACATATTTGTGCGATAATATTTTCGAAAGTTATAGCAAAAAAACGTCGAAATTTCACTTACATTTTAATTAAAAATTCGAAAAAAGGGCTCTGAGGTGCACATCCCCGACCTCCAAGGTATACATATACTTAATTTGGTAGCTGTAGTTCCAAAAGTCTGGCCTGTAGAGCGCCAGCACACACACACACATTGAGGTTTATTATAAGTATAGAAGACATGCATGCTTATAGTATATACAGTTTAAAGGTTATATTCCATCAGAAAATTAACATAGGATGCAAGAAATATTTAATTAATATAAAGTAATCTCATTTCTTTATTATGTAACGGTTGCATAGCTCTACTACCTTATTCTGATACAAGTTATGATTCACCAATGTAAAGCAACACCAGAGCTATTTTCGGATAGACCTCATAGTGTTGTACCGCAGTTAGATGAAGAGGACGAAACTTGGTCCCCCTCTTTTTTTCCCCACAACAGCGGAAGGAAGTTTGTCCCTGACGGATTTCAAGTGCAGCAGACCCCCTTGCATGACGGTTCTCGAATCTGAAACCCAATAGTTCATGAGTTGAGACCTTACTACCAGGCCACTGCAGCTCTTGATCTTTCTTGGAAGTCAATTAATTAATTGTATTCTGAGTGAGTGTAATGAATTTTATTGTTTGTATTTTTAAATGTGGAACTAATAATAATTAATTAAATAACTTTTCCTGAAACTTGTCTACGATTTTTAGCTATCTCATAACTGTGTTAAAAAGAGTCTCGTCACTACATTTGTAATTATATTACTTTGTACCTCGATAAATGTTCTAACATAACAAAAAGTGTATAATAGCTCATACTTAACTAAAATTGAGAGATAAAGTATCTTAAGAAAGCCCAGTGAACTATATTTGTCATTTTAGGTCTTCCTATTTAAGTCAATAAAAAAGGAAATGAATAAAATATATTTGAATTCTAGCCTTCAGACAACAATAAATCAGCCAACTTTTTTTTTTAGTTTGCATCTCAAAGAATTCTGATAGTATATGTCTAGAGTATTTCATAAGTGCAAGATTCTCTCTTAGTAACACTTCTTAGACATAAATTCTTGCGAGCAATAATATGTTTAATTATCACGATTCTCCATCATTTCACTTACTTAATATTCAGTTTCTGGGCAAACTCAATTGTCTAAATGGCAATCATTCCTAAAGTGTTTTATCATCTGAGATAATTACTTTGATCCAAGCAACGTTAATTACGACTGATTTCATTAAAATAAATGGGTGGACTCTCTTGAAATCAAAGCAATTATTAGATTCAATAAAATGATTTATTAATTAACATTAAAGGGTTTGATTAAAAACGTTGTGGAGAAATCTTAGTGTAAAATAGAACTGTGTCTACACAGTTCAATGAATCTTAGATACCTTTAGCGAATAAAACGGATATTGATATGAAATAAAAAGTTAAATGTGATCAATTAGCATTTTACAATGCATTATTTAATCGACCAAATTGCATTTTTTTAAACTTTTTATGTTATCTAGGATATATTTTTTCAAGGATATATGTTTTGTTTGCCATTTTATAGAAATATGTCGCAATTGAAGATTTTTGTTTTTTATTATTTGATAAAAAATATTAATTTCAAAATATTGTTTACACTCTGTTGAAATTGCTCCTTGAGGAAAATACCTTTTTAAAAATGAATGACTACGATTTCCTACCAAATAATACATTTGATAAAATCATTTACTTGTTGATATTAAAGGCAGAGATTAACAATATAGTAGATAAACTTAAGAAGACTTTAGAAATTGTGTAATCAAGGATGTGCTTTTAGTCAATTGTATTTGTCATTGGGCAAATAAATGATATCGTTTAGTTTAAAAATAAATGTAGTTTGAAGTACAATTTTTTGTTACGTGCGTAGTAAAATAGATCTGAAATTATTACTTTTCGTTTCATAGGGTAAAATATATGAGCAAAATTTCAAGTAAGATGCTTATTTATTTAGAAAAAATATCCTTCGTTTTCCTTTATCTAAACATATAATTATATTTTTTGATTAAAATTTGATTAATCGATGCGAATAAATAAGTGAAGGATCTTTTTAATGTCAAAATTTTGATATTAAGAATTTAATAGGGAAAATAATCACTGATCATCTGTAATTCACGATTTTTATATTTACAGAAATTTAATTGCTATTTTTCTCATATCTATTGAATTGTAATTATGAAATATTTACACTCTTTAACGTTATATGTTAAGCCTGGAAAATTCAAGATATCATTAAATTTTATTGGAAATTGTGTCTTTGAATTTATCTGCAATGAGTTTTAAATTCATACTTATGTAAGAATTTTTAATAATCAAACAATAATTCTTCATTTATAATTCCTATCATTTTAACTGTTCTTGCATATTCATTCAAATTTTAAAAAGTAAAAGTGTGCATGTAAAATGTATTTGAAAGTACATTTTATGTCTGAATGTATCTATGTATACATAAATTTGTCTTTTTTTTCAGTAGGAAATACTGCCAATAAAAAAAAATTCTTTGTATATTCAAAGAATATATTTTCAAAGAATACTTTTATTACATCAATAAATATTTTTTGTTCTAATTTCCGCAGAAAATCTGTGAAAAAAAAAGTAAAAACCTTAATAAATGGTTACAGAGGAATTTATCTTTGTTTTTTTAAAACACGCAAATCATGCAATAGCACCAAGAAATTAAATTACGAAAGTAAATGAGCTTTTTCAAAAGGAAATGTTTGTTTTTAAAGAATTATAAATTATGTTTTACATAGTTTTTTCTCCCAAACATAATGTTAATACTGATTGCATAAGCTCAGAATACTTTATGGGAGCTCGGATTATAGTGCATCAATATTAAATATATTATTTATTACTTTTCTATAAATTTTATATTAAGTGAAAATTAACTAATTCTAGAATTTTACACCAAAGTATAAATTTCAATAATTTTATTTTTATAATTCGAATTATTATAATTAATATTTAACTTTAAAGAGATTATTTGATATTTGCTTTCATGATATTTGCTTGATTTTATAAATAATAAAAAATCAATTATTTTTTTAAGTAATAAAAATTTGAGCACCTTTGAAAGACGCTTGATGTTGCAAACATAAAACTGATTATTATATATTGATTATAACCCTATTTTAAATTTATTTGCTTGTTGCTATGCACACTTCTTAGTATTAAAAAATGTTTAATTTTTTTGACATTATTTAGCTGCACCAAAACAACTTGGATCACATTTAGAAGGCTTAATCACAGTATGTTAAAGATTATAAAATCATTGAATGTTTTTTTAAATATTTTCCAACTATTTATTATCCATTTAACAGAATTTACCAAACAGATTAATATTAAAGTGTTAGTTAAAATCCTTTTCTAATTATTCAAATACTTAAACTAAGCACGTTTATTTATCCTCCTCCACATTCAGAAAACATATAACGAGCAAAGTGGTATAATCTACATAAAAAGGAGTCAAAATCTCTAAAGTCAAGTAGTCGATTAGAGTGTCTTACTAAAGATGAAACAGTAATTTTCATCTTAATTAATGCATTGTTCTTCAGTCGCGTAATATTAAAGTGTTTTTCCGATTATTGAATCCGTATAGATCATAACAGCTTATTTGTAACAGTCAACAAGAATCATTCTGCTGTTCTATAATATGCTCACAGTAATACATGTATCTTAGCTCATCATGAAATTTTAAATTTTTACTCACAATTTACATGTTTTGCATATAATGCATACTATCTAGGGAAATACATTTTGCGCTGCACCTGGTTATTTTGAAAAATGCGTTAAAGGTTAAATTGGAAAGGACTAAGCTCCATGAAATGGCATGAAAAAATTGTAGGTCATGGAATATCTTAATTACGGAATATATTAATGGAATATATTAATTATAAAAAATACTGTGGTTTTCCTTGATTTGCATTATAACGGATATTTATATCCAATAATAGCAATTAAAATCTATTGGATGGTAACACAGAAAATATTTTCTAAACGTATTTGATATCTATCTATCCTATGGATACCTTACATTCATATAATACTTATTATACTGGTGTAAAAATTATTTGTAATTAAGAGTAGAGTTGAAAAGCGTAGACCACAATAGTGTTAAAGGACGAAGAATATCTATCAATCGAAATACTGCAGCTGTTCACTGAATTATTAATTAAACCATCAAAACCTGAATCACTCATTAAATGAATTCTAAATAAAATTCCTTTGAAAAGAAAGTTGCTGGATCATTACTTTTAGATACAGTTTCAGATGTATCGAATTTCAAAAAATAGCACCATAACAAT
Source organism: Argiope trifasciata (assembly GCA_026543055.1). Lineage (NCBI taxonomy): Eukaryota > Metazoa > Arthropoda > Arachnida > Araneae > Araneidae > Argiope > Argiope trifasciata. The sequence goes on along the minus strand of JAPMOQ010004434.1, from coordinate 3,017,131 downwards.
GAAATTGGTTTAGGAGACATTAAAATCTAGTTTGCAAAAATATCAATGTGTTGCTCGGGAGCCTCTCTTTTTGCATGGATGCAACCTGAACCGATTGAAATTTTTTCATCTTCTTCATTCTGCCCTTGTAACTTTTGATATTAAAAAAACTTCGTTTTAAGGTTTTTAAATTTCTGTTAATTCATAGAAGGAGTAATCGAAATATTTTTTTTAAATCTGGAACAATGCAAAAATGAAAAAAGAAATACAAATGAATTTTTACGTAGTTATTTTTACGTAATTTTTCCTCGTCACTTGCCAGATTACAATCTGCTATAAAATACCTGCTATGATTAAATGGGACTTAAAATATTTAATATTCTCGATATCTATATAAAATTAATTAAAAATAAATGCATTTATAGTGTTTCAGATACCAAAGAATATCCTGAATAAACTTTATTCTGAATTTTGAAATAAGACTTTGATTTTAAATATGATAGAAAATGATTCGTTCATTGCTGAACTTACCATCTTATAAAAACAATGTTAAATTGATATGGTTTGTTAAATTGACAAGAATGTATATGAATTATCATAACATAATAACATTATGTTATGATAAAAAATTTATCATTTTCATTATAGTACTATATTTATCTAGGTCACATGTTAACATAATAAAATAACACTATGTTATCATGTAACTTCTATAAATATAGAACTATAATTAGAATGCTAAATATTTTTAACATACATTATACATCAAAATTTGTATAGATCATTATATTAATTATTAAATTTGTATATATTATTATTACTTGTATATATTATTATACAATTTAATTTTGCCATATTAATAAAAACTAACTTGACTTAATAAGTATTAAATACTTAATGAAACACAGATTTGAACATCACAGGTTTTTTAATTCTTTTTTTCTCACATCGCGAATAATTTTATATATAAAAATGGTCTTTTTCTGATTAGGGAAAATAATATTTATCTAACAATCTTCCTTTAAATGCCTTTCTACATAGTTTCTAAAATAATCTATGAAAACTTTAATTAAAAAGATTAACGAGTTTCCAGACTTTATATTTTTCAGCAATGAAATATATTTGTTCAGTCGATCCCTACATAAAAGAAAAGTACGCTGATTGCTTCCAGCTATGTCTTCAGGATAAGCGTACCGATACTGAATGTCAACGTAACAAGCCGTGATAATTCTACCCACTGAATAATATTGGTTTTATATATTTTGGGTAATTTAAATCATTGTGAGAAAGAAGAAAAACCTTCTCTGATTGTGATTACAACAGTTAACGAGCAATACTTAACCGATATTAATCATGGTAAGGACTCAGAAAATTTCAAATGAAAATAAATTTGTCGAATATATATAATTTGTAGTTATTAAAATTGTAGTGATAGTAATGACTATTGCCAAAATCTTCTTAAATGATAGAAATAATTAAACTATATTTATAGTTGAGTTTTGCTAATAATTTTAAGCGTTTAATTATTTATAATTAAATCAGCTGAGAGTCTTACTTATGGATAACTGCAGTGAGTAATAATATTAACTGATCATTGTAATAAGTGGATAAATCAATTTTACCAGTTATCATTAACATTAACCAATTTATAGTATTAAATATAAAATATGTCCCTGCAAGTGTAGTAATAGTGAAAATTAATAAATGAGTTAGTAATGAGTTGGAATATTATAGAGTTTGATAAGCATAATGGTTTAATAAATGATTATGTAGAAAAGATAAACAATAAAGAAATTTAAGGATTTTTTTGACAATAAATATTAGAAATTCTCCGTAAGTGTCTTTTAAATTAATTAGAACAAAATCAAAATGTAAAATTAATTGTTTGTAGATTAAACATTGGCAATTTTTCAACTAAAATTAATTAAACAAAAGATAGCCAATAAATGGCATGAAATCTTTGTTTTTCTGTTTTAGTCAACCGTTTCCACAGATTTAAAGATTTTTCAAAAATATTTATACAATTTTTTTTTTCTTATGGTAACAAAAGAATTAACTTATATATTAAGCAAGATGTACATTTGGTTTAAATTCAAAACCTGTCACTAAAGCAAATAATTTAATTCAATGTACTAATTTAAGAAATTATTATCAAACAGATTAATTTTTTTAAAAACGTTAAGGGTTAACGGCACCTTATTTAAAAAATGATATCGAGCTAAGAAAGTGATTTACTTGAAACGAATATAGCAAATTATCCTTTTAAAACCTCACAAAATTCTCAATGTCATCCATTGTTCCTCTCTGTAATGAACTTCATATTTGTTTACAGTATTTTAAATATTACGTGAAAGGCCTTGAGTCTATTGCAATACTTCTAAACCTATTAACTGTCTGGGGAAACTAATCACAAATCTGGAAATTATCCTATTGAATAATTTCGAGCAATATCTATACTAATGTGCGTCAATAACTGAAATTGTATGCGAAATCCTGAAAGAAAGATTAAACAAAGTTTATTCATTATTCAAGAAACGGTGCTATCTAGAAGTAATTTACTAGACAGATTAAGGCCTCATGTTTTGAGTATTACGGTCTCATTAGGAATGTAGAGATAATCAAGTTGGTGTGAAAAGTCTCCTCCCTATCGTTAAGTTAGCGCATGAATTAAAAGAGATTCACGACAACAAATTAAGACGAGAGTTTGGAGATTTTTTTAATCTTTTTTTTTGTCTGCCCATAGCTAGAAGGTGCGAAGATTTGTTGATTAGTTCGCCAAAAGGTTTTCCCGCTTTTTCTTGCAGCGAAGTGTCAAATTAAGTTGGATTTTTTTTTCTTTCTTTCTCTAACTAAGAGCTCAAATATTTCCATACTTGGAGAAGATATTGAAATTGAAATTTTTATTTTGAAATAACATTGAATCTTTAGAAGTTTTTTTCTTATTGTAAAATTTTCTCACCATAATACAAAAAGTTATTATTATAATTTTTACTTTTTTGTGCAAGTAGAAGTATAGTGCAAGTATTGATGAAGTACAATAATCTTCAGAAAATTCGTATTGGAGATTATCATGAATCTCCTCATTTCATATTGAATTCCAAAATATCCTTGTTTCCTAAAATACATTTTTGCTAAATAACAGCTTGTATATTTAACTAGGATGTTATGTTATTGACTCTCCTTCCCATCTGAAGGCAATCGAAAAAAAAAAAAATACTAAATGATCGGAACTGATGGCTGAGTCCCAAGGGTCAACATCGACCATGTTACAAATTTCCTCGTAGGAAGTACGTCCCGTCATCGATGGTAGGAGTCAGATCCACCACCTTTAGTGTATCCACCGGGACTGGCGAGATACAACCACTATGCAGGAAACATCTCATTCTGAATTACGAGGTGCCCCCAGTGTAATTTAACTGGGATAACTTAAACATCCTTCGAGTAAATAGATGGAATTTGGTATGTGGAATTTACACTAAATATTTCTAATTCTAAGAAAATGAGCAAAATCCATTCAAACGAATTCTGTCTGTCCGGATGTTCAAATATAATTCAACGTGGTAACTTCAAACCGTAGAAAATCGTCTTTTATTAAACATTTCTAAATCCAAGCATAAACACAATATAATTCATAAGTATATGGCATGAAACCTTTATAGCTACTATCATCATTATCAATATTTTTTCTTCTCGCATTAGACGTAATAAAATGCATCGCAAATGTTTCCTTTTTTTATTTTTTGTATATTTTTGAACAGAATGAATTACGTGAATTTACTGATTAAATATTAACTTTAATCGTTGCCAAACCTTAGTTGTCTTTGTTTTTCTTTACGGAACAGAAATATATTCATTTTTAAGATAATTTTTTAAAACTTAATTTAAATGCGCATGCTTTCTTGTTTATACATCGATTTTTTTTTTCTTTTTGTAAATATAAGCTTGACTCATTAAAGTATCTAAGAATTGCATGGCTAGAAATGAATATTTTTCAAAAAATTATTTTTATGTAACGCAGCAAAAAAATACTATCATTATTAAAACAAAATGGAAAATAATACTGAACATTCCAGTTAAAAAAAGCCTACTATGACAATGATTTAAGCTTAGTTCATTAGTTATATTTTTTATCAAATGAGAACATGATGTTGTTTCGAAGCTCAAAATCGCGTAAGCAATGAACATTGAAACTCTAAAGTCAATGAATGAGCAGTTTCTGAGCAGTCAATGAATAAAGCATAAATGGAAATTTTCATCATCATCTTTTAATCACCTTGCTTTTTTCCTGCTGTTACCAGAATTGCATTATTATTATGTATGTTTCTTTGACAATAGATGAGCTTTTAAAAGGTTGATTTTTCAGAGTAAATTAGTTTTTATAATATGTCCGAAAGCTTCACTCACGTTTAATGAGATTTGATAAAAGTATTTTCCGTTTCTCCCAATGGAGGATTATCACTTCATTCATTCCTCTATGAAAACATTGAAGGATTGGGGTCCTGTTCTAAGATTAATCCATTTTGAAACTGTTTTATGATGTTAAATATTAGAAAATAGCAGTTTGTGTTTACGAAAATTTGGTTTCATAAGAATCATTTATAAATTAATATGTTTTAAAAATTAATGTAAAATAGTTAATCATTTGGAAATCGCATCGTGAGGGAAATGTTTGTTATTCGACTTCAAAACGTGGCATTTCTTTTTTTGCGACGTTGTTTTGGTTAAGGAGTTTTTGAAGCTCGAAATAGTGCAGGCAATGATTAAAGCATAAATGACAATTTTCCTTTTCAATTTTTTCTTGGTTTTCTAATATGTTTTGAAGCTTTTCTCAGTCTCTAAATAAAAATAAAAAAATAAAAAAACGTATTTTTTAAAAGTTGATCCATGCACTTTAGTACAATAGCGTGATGAAAAAAAATTCTCACATGATAACTTGAAATTTGCGATAGCTAATTTCATTTATTTTTATTTGTTTTATTTTTACAATTATTGTTAATAATATAACAATTTTAAAATATGTATTTAAAGTCGCCACAATAAAGTTGCTGCTTACTTTTATACAAAAAAAAAGTAATGCAACAATTAAAAAATTTCAAACTCAGTATTTCCCAAGTCTACATGCTTCAGATTTCAGTAAACTCAAAATTATGTCCCTTTATAACTCTATAGGCCTGCCAAGATAAATAAAAGCTACTTTCAGCTCCCCCTCAGGGGCTCACCTACTATAGGTGAGTACGGGTGTCCCAATCCCGAGGTACCCAGGGATCTTTACTCCCTTTACGTTTATTCTCCACTACGCCTTCTGCTGTCTCCTTTTTTTCTTTCCCTCGAGGGTAGGCGAGGGAGCTCTCCATGAGAAGCTGTCGCCAACCTGTTTGCTTCTTGCTTCTCATGGACAGCAAATACCCCCACGTGTTTGCCGTGCGTGGCAACCCATTAGACGGGTGGTGCACTGTGGTCCCCGGTGTATCAATCGGCCGGTAGCTAGTCATCTAAGTGCCTAGTCTGCTAGGGATCAAGCGAAGGGGTTACTCCTTGGGCTTGGCGTTAAGGGTGGTCACTGTCCCCGGGGGTAACTCTCAGCGTATAGTTACCAGCTAGCGTTATGATAAGTGCTGAGGCTAGGTACAACTAGAGCCAGTTACTGTCATCCCTTGTAGGGCTCCGTGGTGGGCGATGCCGCTGGGCCTGAATCCTTTATAATGTCGTATGGGCAAATCCAAAGCGGCTCCCTTCAGTGGGCAACAAAGCAATCATACTTCTTCATTTCAACATTTTGATCATTTTTTTATAATTAAAAGAATTTCTTCGAACAATGAGACCTTCCATAATGTTTCACCTTTTCTCGTTGAAAAGGCTATTACTGGTTGTCTTGGTACTGTATCGTCGACACGGAAGTTAAGATCTGGTGATTTGCTTGTTGAAGTGAGTTCCCGCAAGCAATCACAACAAATACTGAAAATAAAAACACTGGGAACAATATCTGTAAGCGTAAGTGCTCATACTACTTTAAATTCTTCAAAAGGTGTTATAACGTGTGGCGAATTGTTTAATGATTCCATTGCAAAAATTACTTCGGAACTGAAACATGAAGGAGTAACTCATGTACGCCGTATAACTATCCGGTGGGATGGACAAATCCTTCCTACTAAGCACTTTATTCTCACCTTTTACAACCCTAAATTACCTGAATCAGTGAAAGTCGGCTACATGAAATTGGCCGTTAGAAAATATATCCCAAATCCACTCCGATGTTTCCTATGCCAACGTTATAGGCATTCTAAATCCAGTTGCCGCGGCACTCTCACTTGTGCGCGCTGTGGAGAAAAAGGTCATGACAACCAACAGTGTACTGCCCAGGAAAAGTGCATTAACTGTGATGGTAACCACAGTTCCTTTTCCCGATCTTGTCCCCGTTGGATATTGGAAAAACAGATCGTATCGGTCAAATTCAAGGAAGATATTCCTTACCCTGAAGCCAGGCGAAAAGTACTTTCTCAAACACCAACACCAGGCATGACTTACGCTTCTATTGCCAAAAAACAATTTTGCGTAAATTGCTCCTGTGCAAATTGTGTGCAGAATATGCCAAAAACTAATTTTCCACCAAAAGTGTCAGATACAGAATCTGAAAATTCTGTAACCAGTGCTTCTGAACCCAATAAACCGGAAAAATCACATCGCAAAGTAAAACCTAACAAAGCCTTAAAACTTAAGATTTCAAAACGTTCAATCCCTCAAAAGGATCTTCGTCAAAAAATGAAAAAGTCAACTAAGAGTAACTCGGTCGCTCTGGGACTTGCTAGTCAGGGGAACGTCTGCAAGGACTTGTCATCTATCTTTGGTGGCGTGCCCAAAAGTCCCGATAGCATTTCACTTCATCCATCTGAAGAGGCTGATAACGACCTCCAAATGAGTTGCGATTTATCGCCAACTCCATCTAATGCTCCAAATAATTCTTTTAAAACTAACATTTCTTAATGGGTTTTTGTCTTTCATGGAACTGTCGTGGCATTCGTCCCAAATTAACAGAAGTTAAAACAATTCTTAACAAATTTCATCCCGTCTGTTTATGCCTTCAGGAAACATTCTTGAAAACAAACACCCTGTTGAAATTACGGGGATACAATACTGTTCGGAAGGATGCAGAAAATAGCTCGCATAATTCTGGGGGTGTATGCATTCTAACCTCCAACTCCTTTCCGAGCACTCCTCTCTCACTTCATACTGATTTGCAAGCTGTTGCTGTTCAGGTGCATGCAAGATCTTTAATTACAATCTGCTGTATCTATTTACCTCCTAATACTTCTATTCGTCAACAAGATCTTGACAATTTAGTGAATCAACTCCCAGCACCGTTTGTTCTACTTGGTGACTTTAACGGCCATTCTACTTTGTGGAGCTCGGACAGAACAAATTCTCGTGGGCAACAAATCGAGCAGTTTATTTCTAATAACTGTCTCTGCCTGCTCAACAATGATGAAAAGACATATTTCCATGAGCCCACACGTACTTTCCATAGTCTAGACTTGGCCATATGTTCTCCTGAACTTCTGCCATTGCTAACCTTTACGGTTAGCAACAATCTATATAATAGTGACCATTTTCCTATTATCGTCTCCCATGCTGATAGTAGCGGTGCGACTTCCCGCCCGTCACATTTTCTATTCCAGCGGGCAGATTGGACTGCTTTTAGACAGCTGGCAGTGATCACTGAATCTATGGTTAGTGCGGCAGACATTACGGAAGCAATACGTCTCACCGTTGAAAGCATTTTAACTGCTGCAAACATCTGTATCCCAAAATCCTCCCCACGTCCCCGAAAATTTTGTAAACCTTGGTGGAACGGGGCTGCCGTGACAGTTATAAGAACCAAAAACGACTTTGGAATAGATTTCGCAGGTATCCTACGACAGAGAACCTAGTAGCTTTTAAAAGAGCCAAAGCCATTGCACGTTGTACTCGCCGTCGATGTCAGAGGGAATCGTGGATTAGTTTTGTTTCTTCCATTACATCAAATACTTCTAGTAAAACCTTGTGGAAGAAGGTAAAGGCTGCTAATGGTGTATATAATGAATTAACTATTCCTATTTTAAATACGGGAAATATGAAGTATTTCGCTCCATTAGACATAGCAAATATTCTCGGTCAAACATTTGCGCGAGTTTCTTCTACCGATTCTTACAGCCCTACTTTTCTGGCGATTAAGAATCGTGCGGAACGGTTGCCTTTGCGCTTTAATGACCGATATACCTCTCCTTACAACTGTAAGTTTAGTATGTATGAATTGGAAACAGCATTATCAAATACCCACGATATCAGTCCCGGACCAGATGGAATTACTTATAACATGCTTCGCCATTTAAATTCAATTTCGCTTTCCAATCTGTTGTTGCTATTCAACAGAGTTTGGACTGAGCATACATACCCCGCTCAGTGGCACGAAGCTACTGTAATTCCTATCCTAAAAACTGGCAAAGATCCATCTAACCCTCTGAGTTACAGACCGATAGCACTAACGAATTGTCTTTGCAAAATCTTTGAGCGTATGGTAAATGCCCGCCTTATGTACGAATTGGAGAGACAAGGATACATCTCCCCGTTGCAGAGTGGTTACCGCAGAGGTAGATCGACCTTTGATAACCTCGTATTGCTGGAAACGCAGATACGTAACACATTTGTTAGAAGGAATAACCTTGTCTCAATATTCTTCGATATTGAGAAGGCGTACGACCGCGCATGGCGATATGGCATACTTTCTACGTTGTTTAAATTTGATTTTAGGGGAAACTTGCCAATCTTTTTACAAAACTTTTTATCTCATCGAATATTTCGTGTCAGAGTTGGTAATTTTTATTCTGATTCTTTTATTCAAGCTGAGGGAGTTCCACAAGGAAGCGTCCTCAGTGTTACACTTTTTATAGTTCATTTGAGTCAGGTTTTATTTGTTTTACCATCATCTGTTCATGGAACTCTTTACGTTGATGACTTGCAGATCTCGTGCCAAGGCAGCAGCATAAATCTCATTGAGCGTCAATTACAGAATGCAGTTATTAAAGTAGTAGCTTGGTGCAACAGTAATGGGCATGCAATCTCTCCCGAGAAGAGTAGGTGTATTCACTTCTGCCGAAAACGAATAATTCATCCGGATCCAAATATCTATATTCAAAATGTACTTATTCCTGTGGTGAGTGAAGTGCAGTTTTTGGGAGTGATATTCGATAGAAAACTTACCTTTCTTCCGCCTATTTTGAATCTGCGGAAGAGGTGCGAGAAAACGTTAAGTATATTAAAGGTGCTTTCCAGAACATCATGGGGTGCTGATCGAACCTCCCTTCTCCGTATTTATCAGGCAATTCTTATCTCCCGGATAGATTATGGGTGTATGGTGTACGGTTCCGCACGTCCGTCTGTTTTGCGGCGGCTGGATACCGTCCATCATTGTGCACTGCGCATTTGCTCTGGTGCTTTCCGTACGTCTCCAGTAGAAAGTCTCTATGTTGTATGTCACCAACTACAGCTTTCCTTAAGACGAAAGAAACTGTCTACTTTATTTTATTTCCGAACAAAATCTGTTCTAAATCATCCACTAAACGAAATTTCCCTGCCGGTTGGCCTTCGTCGACTTTATAATGCTCGCCCATCTCATATCCTGCCATTTTGTGAGAGAGCGAGATTGCTCCTTCAGAATTCAGACCTTAATATTGTTCGTATTAAAGCTGTTGCCACTTTTAGTTTTCGACCTTGGGATATTCCACAGTTTTCTTTCTTGAATCCTTTCTTGGGATTCGATAAATCCTCAACTGCACCAGTGGTTTTCCAACAACTCTTTTTATATCATCGATATCTGTATTCTTCTTTCGTCCCAATTTTTACGGATGGCTCGAAATCAGATGGATATGTTGGTTGTGGAGTCGTTTTTACATCTGGTACACTGAGTCATCGCCTTCACAATTCCTGCTCTGTTTTTACTGCTGAATTAGTGGCAATTTTTTGTGCTCTCCAGAATATATCAAACTCAGGTCAGCGTAAATTTATCATCTATACCGATAGCAAGAGTGCTTTGGAGACACTTTCAAATTACCAAAATCAGATGCATCCTATTGCGCTCAAAATTTTATTCATCTTGCAAAATTTAAAAAACGATGACTTCCAGATTATTTTCTGTTGGGTGCCGAGTCATGTTGGCATCTTGGGAAATGAGACGGTGGACTTGGCCGCAAAATCTGCAACAACCTTCTTAAACATAGGTATTCCCTATTGTGACATTAAAAGGTCCATTAATCATTACATATATTCTGACTGGCAAAAGTCATGGGATTTACAGATCCAAAATAAACTACATTCCATTAGAACTGATATTTTTCCTTGGCCTGTTCATCCTGTACGTGAGATGGATGTTAAATTGACTAGTCTCCGTAGAGGACATACGCGTTTCACTCACAAACACCTAATTTTTGGCGAAACTGCCCCTGTGTGCAACAGCTGCCAAGTTCAATTTACTGTTCATCATATTTTAATTGACTGTCCTGTTTTTAACACTTATCGTTCTGGTTGTTTTACCACGTCTTCAACACTACAAGACTTGGTGGGTGAGAAAAACCACCCAAATATTTTTAAATTCTTAAGAGCTATTGGGTTTTTTACGTACATTTAGTTTCTTTTTAACCTTGTAGGCGTTAAGCATTGTTAATTAAGTTCTTGTTTTTTACGTCACTATATAAAAATAATAAAGCTCATAGATTTAAATTTTGAGATACTAAAAACTTTTGCACATCCATTTCATAATTTTTGTCTTCTGGCATCTGAGCTATTCATTTGCAAATGAATTTTTTTTAAAAAATATCTTTTATATTTTACCTTTTGATTGGCGCAGTATGGCCAAGTTTGGCTTTTGTGCCATTAAACCTCACCTACCTACCTACCTACTTTCAGCTCAAACGGATGTGATTTGGTGCATGATCTTTAACTTAAAAGCGTAGAAAGCTTTCATAATTGTAAAACTAACCCATTCAGAGAGCCTGTCCAGTTTTCAGGACAAAAGCTATCTTGATTATTAAAAATGAAAAAGTGTTAAATAGATAATATGTGGTTCTAAAATTTAGGATTTAATTTAAAAGTGATTATCAAATTTTGATGTTTGCTTTCCACGCTTTCAAGCACATGTAAAAGATTTAACTCAAAAATAAAAATGACTTAAAAAAACTTATATGTAGTGCAATGACTATAATTGCAATGAATTTCTAATTCCCAAATTAAATACAAATTAATTAACTCCCAAACCCAATTTTAACTCAGAAATTAATTGTTTTGTTTTCGGATAACTATGCATTAACTTCATCTTAATGATTAATAAAGAAAAAAAAACTGCCTATGTACAAACCATGATAGGTTTATTATTTATTATTGTTCACCGATGTTATAGGATAAATAATGCACAAGTTTTGGTTTCCTTTACTCTACAAGCACTTATGTGCAGGATACTGAACATAAAAATATGATTATTTGTTTCGTTCGAAATCCAAAAGCACGCATTTCTTTAACGAAGTAAACAGTACTTTTTTCAGAAATTGTGCAATAACTTTAGAGGAGACCACTCTAGTTAAAGAATAAATGCAGTTTCCAAAATAAGAATAATGATTGTTTAAAGATATATTTAAATATGTTTATAAAATTTCATTTAAGTTAAATATAATCTTTTACCAAATTTATTTATAATATAATTGTTATGGCTGTATGCCAGGAAGAAATAAATTCGTCGATAGTGAACCATTCGAGAATAAAGGACTTAATCCACATTAATTATAAAAATAAATTTATTACTATTAATACTCTAAGTATCAACAATTACAAGAAACATAAAAGAACGTATGAGTAGGACTGGTAAAATGACCTATTTTCAAACAGGATGTAGGGAACGACACCATACATTGAATCAGGAAGTGTCAAGTGGTACAAACATCCTGGTCCTCGATGAAATACAAATTTCAACAAATAAATGAATACAAATTTAAGAAAAAAATACAATAAAACATTTTAAATCAAATGAAATATAAATAAAAAATAACAATAAATGCAAATACACTAATATAGAAATAATACAAGGATAATAATTAATAATTAGCACATTTTTTATTCAATAGGTAAAATACAAACATCTATAATATTTCTTTTAATGATTTTCTATCAGTAAGTTCAATATTAACATCTCTTAATTTTACTATTTTTCCCAGGGAAAACATCTATAAATCTACCTGTGATCCATTTGGTGACTAGAAGGGATTCATTTTTGACTAAAAGAAGAGTTCCTATTTCCATGTTACTTTTATTAAATTTCCATTTGCTCCTTTGCTTTGTCGCAAATTATTTAGGTAATCTTTCTTCCACATTCTCATTTCCACAAATCTGTTGAGATAATCGAGTAACTCTTTGCCATTTTGATAAAGTATTCTCCTTGAAATCAATATATCGGGGTTCAACTGTAGCGGTAATTGGTCTCCCAATTAGAAAGTGGCCTGGAGAAAGAGTTCCAAAATTGTCAAATTCAGAAGAAAATGGGGTTAGGGGGCATGAATTTAACACAGCTTCTATTTCAGTAAGTAAAGTGATGAATTCTTCAAGGGTTAAATTTAAATTTCCCTCTATGTGCTTTAAATGAAATTTAAATCATTTCACTCCGGACTCCCACAATAAACCAAAATCAGGAGTTTCGAAGGAATGAAATGTCAATTAATATGTTCATCATTATAATAACTATTTAGTGTTTCATCGGGAGATTTAACTAACTCACATAATTTTTTTAATTCCACATTTGCACCGATGAATGTTTCACCGTTATCCGAAAATATTTCAGAAGTCTTACCTCTTCTACCAAAGAACCTTTTTAAACAGGCAATGAATGCTTAGGAAGTAAGATTAAACACAAATTCCAAATAGATCGTTTCCGTACATACAAATATGCAGAGAAAAATTTTATTCAGTACACCTTTTCATTGGTTTTGAATTTTATCAAAAGTGGACCAGAGAAATCTACACCGTAGTTGTTGAAATGAAAATTTAGGGGGAAAATATTGGGGATTTACCCTTTCTTTGGGCATATTACCCATCAATTGATTTAACACCACAGTTTTATTTTTAAAACAAATTATACAATTGTGAACAATTTGGCGTGTAAAATTTTTACCATTAAGTGATCAATATTCAGAAGAATATGGTATAGTGAATTGTTAGAAATAATATGAAAGTATTTATTATGATAATACTTTATAATCATTTAAGTTATAGCATTTTAACTTGGTAACACTATAGGAAATTTTTTATTGAAAGACAAAGATGAATTTTGTAATTTACCTACAGCACAATATTATTTTCACGAAGGAAACAATTTAATGAAGCAAGTTTGCTATTACAAGGAACAGGATCACCTTTTAATAGATTTTTAAATTCAACAGAAAAATCTATTTTTTGAACAGTATTTAATAACCATATCTCTGCTCCAGTAAATTCCTGGCGAGTTAAATGCCCAGTGACGCGTTTGTCACTTGGTGACTTGGCATTTTTTATTAATCTGAAAATATAACTAATAATACTAATTAGTTTACAAAAGTTATTAGTTACAGAAACATTCTTATGAAATAAATCAATTTCAGCTGAGAGCAAGAAAATTTCAGTTGCAGAAGTTTTAAATTCCTTCTGAATATCATCAGTACAGTTTTGGGAATGTTCAACAAGTACAATATTTGAAATATCAGGACCTTTCCACCATAGTTAACTCTTGACCAAGTCTGGGGCATTCAGACATCTGGAAAAGAGGACAGCTGGATTATTTTTGGAAGATATATGTTGCCATGAAAAGTTTTTAGCTAATTCTTGTATTTTTGCTGCTCTATTAGAGACAAACGTCTTGAAAAGGTGAGGCAAAGTCCTAACCCAATTTAAAGAAATTGTGGAATCAGAAAGTTATTTCTTGAAGATCAATCTTAAGTACAGTTACAACTTTGTTCACTAGTTTCGACAGTACGAAGCCGCCCGAGAGTTCCAACCAGGGAATGGATAGTCTTGATCGATGCTACTCTTGATTTATTACAAAGAAGGTGACAGTTTTTGTTACCATTATTGGTTTGTGCAGAAGCATATACAACAGCTGCAAATCCCTTTTCCAAGGCACCGGCGAATCCAAGAAGTGCGATTCTTTCAGAATCCTCTAATAGGACAAATCTCGGGATTCTGAGTTTTTCTAAATCCGGTAGGGGTTGGACAAATTAAATCCATTCATTGTAAACTGCTACCGATAGTCTCTCATTCCACTCTAATTTAAGAAGCTATAATTTTCGCATTTAGAATTTGACTTTACTTATTATCGGTCGTAAAAGACCAAGAGGGTCAAATAGGCGTGAGATCTGAGAAATAAAATCTCTCTTCGTGGAGATCGAATTGGTAGGAAAAGAAAAATTGAACCAAAAGGTGTCTGAAGAACTATTCCACATAACACCCAAAGTTTTTACATTTCTTTAGTTAATTGATCAAAATTTAAGTCAGGAGACTCGCTGTTTTCATGTGAGAAACACCATTTATGTAAGCTCATTCCTGCACTTTTAAAGATAATAATAAGTTTAGTTTTTAGCATTTCCAGTTCATATAGACTAGATAATCCAATTAGGATAACATCAAAGTAAATATCTTGCAGAACAACATTAGCTGCAACGGGAAATATTTTTTTTATCCATTGCAAGCTGCTTTAGAACTCGCATAGACAGGTAACATGCGGGTGTTGTTACATTAGTGACTGTTTTCAACCTATAAATTTAAATTGGTTCATTTCGACCATTTTTTCCAAAGGATTTTATGAAAATGTTTCTGTTGGGGATTTATTTAAATTTGACTTAATATGTGGCATTTATCACAGCAAAAGAAATAACGATGTTTACGAGCACGAAGCATTTAGAAAATAAGTCTTCTTGAATTGTACCTCCTTTACACAGAACATAATTAAGTGAGATATTGAGATCAGTTTTTTGTGAGCCATCGAAAACTACTCTTAAGGGACGTGCGCGATTGCCAGATCTAAGTATGAAATGGTGTGGAAGAAAGAATCCATCATCAAATTTTATTTCATCTAATTCCAAAATTTCGTCCATATGATCTAAAGCAAAATATTCTTCAATAAATTCTCTTTAAAGAATTTTAAATTTGTTATCACGATTTAGACGTCTCTAGAGTTGATCAAGGCGTTTAGACGTAATAGTTCTAGATTCCCGTAAATTTACATTTTCTTCAAAATTCTGTTTAAATGGTAGCGAAACAATATCTACCACATGGTTTCCTAATGTGTGTTCTTTCAAAGTGCTCTTCACAATATGAAAGTTCATCGCTAAATTTAGTTTGCATTTCAGAAATATTCCAATGAATATTCAGAAGTTACTTAAACCCTTTGAAAAAAAACAATGATTTTGATAGCAAGATTTATCATTATACGATCTTGCGACAATAAATCCAAATTTTGACTCTACTAATCTGAAGTTAGAGTTAGGCAATTTTATTTAGATTGGACCAAAAATATCAAAAAAAAAAAGTTCACTTCCTCACAAGCAAGAAATCTCTGAAGCTTGATTAAAATCTTTATCCTCTACAATACAGCCTGTTGGAATTATAAGTTCCGAAATATTTGTCTTTTTTGAAGGATGTATATTTATTATCTCTGGAGTGAGAAAAAAGTCAACATCATTCAAGTAAAATGTATCATCTAAGTTCGAAACAGCTGCCTTTGCAAAATGATTAATTCTTGAGAGAGAGTTATTTAGACACTGTACTGCGGAGTTGGTTTTTATTTTATTTAGCCCTAACTTACCTGCTGCCTTCAACTTTAAATAATTACTTTCTGAAGCCGAATCAAAAACGCAGCAAGGTTTACTTTCCCCTATGGACCATGAATAAAAATCATAACCGTATTGAGCAATCCTTTTCTAATGGTATCGCTTTTGGAAGCAACGGTCACTGATGACTCAGATGCTTCGCTCGCTGCAGGAGAATTTATTTTCTGATCAGTAATAAATTTGTCTTCGCATAATAATACATTGTGCATTGCTTTTATATTATTGTTTTTGCAGTTTATACAGAAAAAAGGCATTAATATTTTTTTAGCAGTTTATACAGAAAAAAGAACTCGGGCAATTATTAAAATGATTCGTTGACAGACATCGATTACATACATGGTTTAATTTAACAATTTCCTTCCTTTTGGGAATTGAAAGTTTTTAAAATTATCACATTTGTACAAAGGATGATAAAAATTACATTCATTCATAATGCATTTTTTATTTGCTTGCATTTGAAAAAAAAAATAACTGTATGAGGATTATTATTTTCACCAAAACCGGAAGTTAAATTACCATTTGTTGGGTTATTTTTTGCCCAGAAATCTGTTTTAATTATATATTCTAGCTGAATGCCTGTTAATTCCAAAAATGACAGGAGTTTTTATGAGCTAGGAACTTTAGTCGTTGTCAGACTTAACTGGAATAATCTTTGAGACTCATTATCAATTTTACTATTTAACACATGTAATATGATAGCATCAGATAAAGGGTTAGAATTAAATTCTAGATTTTTTTAGAGAATCAATATGATTTCTAGCAGTATCAATTAATGATCTCATTTAAGTAGGATTTTTCTTTTATAAATTTAAAAAACTGATACCATTAGAAAGCTAATTTTTTTATCTTTAAATGGATATAAAAATCATGTTTGTGCAATAATATTTTAGGTAGTTATAGCGGAAAAACTTCGAAATTTCACTTAAATTTTGATTAATTCAAATTCTAATTAAAAATTTGGAAAAAGGGCTCCGAGGTGCACATTCCCAATCTCTAAGGTATACATGTACCAAATTTGGTAGCTGTAGGTCCAACGGTCTGGCCTGTAGAGCGCCAACACACACACATTAAGCTTTATTATAAGTATAGAAGAAATATAAGAACTCTTACCTTCATGTCTTGAGCAAACTCTTCCAATTCTATAGCAAGCTCTAAAGCATCTTTTAAATCAACATCATCAGGTAGAGCACATAATTCACACTTTATTTGGTCCTCGCAGAATATCATTGACTAAAGTTAACTAAGTTGAATATTATCCTTTTTAGAGTTATCAGAAGGTTCGAAATCCTTGATGAAGGATTCAGTCTTGTTGATTTTAGTTTTAAATGCACCTCTTTGGCGATTGAAAGCCATGAGCGACATTTTATAACGCTATCTCTCCTGCTCGACGGACCAATTTTTATATTAAGGCTTTATGACAGGAAGAAATAAATTCGTCGATAGTGAACCATTCGAGAATAAAGGACTTAATCCACATTAATTACAAAAATAATTTATTACTATTAATACTCTAAGTATTAACAATTAGAAAGGAGCATAAAAGAACGTCTATTCCGTATGAGTGGGACTGGTTAAGTAACCTATTTTCAAACAGGATGTACGGAACGACACCATACATTCAATCAGGAAGTGTCACGTGGTACAAACATCTTGGTCCCAGTTGAAATATTAATTTCAACAAATAAAGAATATAAATTTGAGAAAAAAATACAATAAGACATGTTAAATGAAATATAAGTAAAAAAAACAATAAATGCAAATACACTAATATAGAAATAATACAAGGATGATAATTAATGATTAGCGGATATTTATACAATAGGTAAAATACAAACATCTATAATATTTCTTTTAATTATTTTTCTATCAATAAGTTCAATATTAACATCTCTAATTTTATTATCTTTCCAAGGGAAAACATCTATAAATCAACCAGTAATCCATTTGGTACCTAGAAAGGATTCATTTTTAACCGAAAGAATTCCTATTTCCACGTTATTTTTATTAAATTCCCATTTGCTCCTTTGTTGCACATTATTTAGGTAATCTCTCTTCCACATTTTCCAAAAAATAAATTTATTTCTATTAACACTCTATCACAAATTACAAGAAACGTAAAAGAACGTCTACTCGTATGAGTAGGACTGGTAAAGTGACCTATTTTCAAATAGGATATAGGGGGCAACACTAAACATTGAATCAGGAAGTGTCACGTGGTACAAATAATACCAATTTAAAACAATACAAATATTTTACAAATCTGGATTTGCGGCTGAAAACAAGGCATCATTAAAAAGGCTATTTAAAAAAAATAATTTTGTTAGATGTATCTATCTATATCTATCTATCTATCTATATATTTATATATATATATATATATACACTGAAGTGACAAAAGTCATGGGATAGCAATATGCAAATATACAGATGGCAGTAGTATCGAAGCGAAAAAGTATAATTGCGCAGTTCGTTTTCCAGAGCTTTCATTTGTGTTCAAGTTATTCATGTGAACAGGTTTTTCGTGATTTATGGCGGCACGACTAGAATTAACAGACTTTGAACGTGGAATGTTAGTAGGAGCTAGACGCATGGGTCATTCCATTGGGATATCGTTAGTGAATTCGACATTCCGAGATCCACAGTATCAAGAGTGTGCCGAGAGTATGAAATTTCAGTCATCACATCCCATCATGGACAGCGCAGTGGGCGACCACCTGCACTTAACGACCGAGACCACCGACGTCTGTGTAGAATGCTCAATGTTAATAGACACGCAACACTTCGTCAAATAACTGCAGGAATCAATGTGGGACGTATGAGGGACGTGTCCGATAGGACTGTGCGGCGAAATTTGACTTCCTTGGGCTATGACAGCAGAAGACCGACTCGAGTGCCTTTACTGACAGCACTACATCGCCTGCAGCGACTCTCCTGGGCTCGTCAGCATATCGACTGGTCCCTAGACCAGTGGGAAACCGTGGCGTGGTCATATGAGTCACGATTTCAGTTGTTACGAGCTGATGGTAGAGTTCGAGTGTGGTGCAGACCCCACGAAGCCATGGACCCAAATTGTCAGCAAGGCACTGTTCAAGCTAGTGGTGGCTGCATAATGGTGTGGGCTTTTTTAACATGGACTCGGTCCTCTTTTGCAACTGAACCGATCATTGACTGGAAATGGTTATGTTCTACTGCTTGCAGATCACATGCAGCCATTCATGGAATTCACGTACCCACACAACGATGGTATTTTTATGGATGACAATGCGCCATGTCACCGGGCCAGAACTGTTCGAGATTGGTTTGAAGAACATTCCGGACAATTCCAGCACATGATCTGGCCACCTAGATCGCCCGATTTGAATCCCATCGTGCATTTATGGGACATCATCGAAAGGTCCGTTCGTGCCTAAACTCCTGCACCATCCACACTTTCACAATTATCGACGTCTATACAGACAGCATTGCTCAATATTCCTGCAGAGGACTTCCAACGACTTGTGGACTCCATGACACGTCGAGTTGTTGCACTTCGCCGAGCAAAAGGAGGACCGACACGATATTAACAGCCATCCCTTGACTTTTGTCACTTCAGTGTATATATGCATGCAAAATAATACAATTTTTAATTACATTTTTCTTTAACATTTTTAAAAAATCATTTTTAGTGAGAAAAAAAATGAAGTAACAACATGTTAATGGTGAAAGATATAATTCAAAGTTGCCTTAAAAATATATTTTTATAGCAAGAACGGATGTTTTAGGATGCATGTTGGAACATCCATATTGCAATGTGAATTTAGGTTAACATAATTTACCCAAAGTATACGATCTTTTTAAAGAGAACTGTGAAGCTCAGAAAAATTAATAAAATAATTAGACTTCTTAATGTTAGTATTTTTATAATTGAGATATTATTTGAATCGCATAAAAAAGTAAATTGTATTCTTAATTAAAATTCGTTTACCTTTTTAACAAAAATTACCCCTTAAATCAATTAAATAATTTCAAATATTTAATAATAATTGTAATTTATTTGCAAATAATTGTAAATAAAAAGAAATATTTAAAGACTTTTTATTCAACATTTAAAAGCTTTTACAAAGAATAAATTAATAAAAAATAATAAATATATTGTGCGATTTAAATAAAAATAAACGAAATAATTAGTTTCCTTATTAAGTAATCTGTTACACATTTTAAGATTAACAAGTAATATTTAAATACATTTTCGGGCAATATTTGAGACATTTATATGGATAAAATGAGATATATCATGTATTCTTCCTGCATTATATACATGAAGCAAATCAACAAAAATATTCGCTTGTTAAAAGAAAGCATACATTAATTTTATGCAAAATCCTAACCTAAAAATTATATAAAATTCATGTCAGCAACATTACATAAAAAATATCTGGATAAGCTAAAATTAATAAACAAGAACGGTTTTTGAAATATGGCTATTATAAAATATTCCCGAACAATTTATATGTTTCTGATAATAGTCTTTTAACTCATTTTTCCAGCAGTAGCTATTTTTGAGGGCTTTTTATTAAAACATTATTACCTCGAGGGCCTTTAACAATTTCTCCAAACTTTCTTGGCTGATAAAAATACAAGACACATGCAACAACTTCGTTATCTGACTATGTAACTCATTTCGAAAGATATTTCATGCATGATATTAGACACTAACATAAATTGTATGCGAAATCACGAATCAAAAAAAGGTTAAAATACATTCATTATTCATCCGATGATGCTATCAAGAAGCAATTTAGTTGAGCGATTGTGGCTTTATATTTTGGATATTATGGTTTCATTAGGAAATTAGAGATAATCATGTTGGTGTGAAAATTCGCCTCCCGATCGTTAATTACAGATGACTGGAGACAATCAATTATGGCAGGTCTGAAAGATATTTTTTTCCAATTTTAATCAATGTGGAAAGATAATGAAATTTTAAAGATTTCCACTTAAAAGATTTAAAAAAGTATTTCCACTTTCTTCTCTTTTTTTCTTTTTTTATTTATTTTATATAACACACTTTTAAATTTGCCAGTTATTTTTTCGTTTATTACTTTAACAATAAGGAAAACTGAAGAAAATCCTTTTATCATTTTCGGACATAGAAGTGGTTTTGATAATTTTTTTATTGTTTAGTTGTACTTTATAGCAAAATTATGTACTAAATTATTTACTGCTGTTTGCAATAATTCGATATGTTTTGAAATTATTTTTGATGCTCTTTAAATATCTCAAAAACTTTTCAAAATGGAAACATCTTGATAATAGAAATTCTTCTATAAACTTTAAACAAGCATATGTTTTAAAGATTCATATTCCACACAATAATTTGTTTGATTTATTAAAGTAGATAGAATTTCAGGTACATACATTAGAGTTTCACAATTTATTTTTTTTGGTTGGAGCATGATCTTTATTTCCAAGCCGATTGTTCTTAAAGACAATTAATCAAAACTAAAAGGTAATACACATGATATTTTTTAATTTAAAAAGGCATTTTGCTTGCGTTTGTTTAAAATTTAATTTTTGTTTGTGTAAAATTTTATTGCTTTGTGTTTCTTGCTATTCATTTTATCTATATCTATACTTATAATAAAGCTCAATGTGTGTGTGTGTGTGTGTGTGTGTTGGCGCTCTATAGATCAGACCGTTGGACCTACAGCTACCAAATTTGGTACATGTATACCTTGGAGGTTGGGAATGTGCACCTCGGAGCCCTTTTTCGAATTTTTAATTAGAATTTGAATTAATTAAAATTCAAGCAAAATTTCGACGATTTTCCGCGATAACTTCCGAAAATATTATCGCACAAACATGATTTTTACATCAATTTAAAGATTAAAAAATTAGCTTTCTAATGGTATCTTTGTCTTAATGTATAATTTAAGCTTCTATTTTTAACGAATTTTTAAAGAAATATTTTAACCATGTTTTACAACAATATATTTCGAACAAAACAATAAAATTTAATCCGCACGAGCACGTCAAGGGGGAAAAATTAGGTTTTATCAGCATGTTGCCATCCTATTAACGGAAGTTCAAACTAAAAAAAAAACAACTATAATTACAAATTAAATCTAAAGAAATGCAATTTTTTGCACGTGACTGGATAAAATAAAAGAAATATAATGTGTGACATTTTCTAAAATAAATAATAAACGAGCAAAGGGAAAAAAAGCTTTTATTAAACTGTTGAAATCAGACTGACAGAAGTTCAAATTAAAAAATAAATTAACTATGACTACAAATTAAATCGAAAAAAATGTAACATTCACCATGTGATTGGATGAAATTAAATAAATATTAAATGTTATGTTTTCTAAAAAAGAAATACAAGACAAAGGTTTCTATGATCGTTTGCAACATCTATATCATTAATTTAGTAAATCAGTGTTACGTTACTTTCAAAGTTTAAGTATATCTGGCAGATAAATTATAAAGAGAGTAAGGCACATATGTATTTAATTGAAAATCTTAGACCCCATTACTCTTGGCGCACCAGCTGGTCGCCAAAGGCGTCTAGTTAATAATAAAAATAGTTTTTTTTATTTTAAAGTTTAAGATTTCTCATAACTATTTTTGTAGATATTTGCTAAATGAATAAAAATACCTCTCAAGTACCTAAATGATGTAAAAATATCACTGAGTTTTCAAAATTTTTAAAAATAATATGACATCATAATATCGATCATAACAGGATCTTTTCCCGAATAATGATACTGTCATTTAATTTCTCTGGCCATTTATATCTTCACAAACAAAAATATTTTTAAAATGAAAAGCAGTTTTATTTCTAAAGCTTGTGCCTTTCTTACTTGAAATAGAATAAACTGCTTTTTTAAAACTTTATTAATTTCTATCCCTTTCTCAAAAACCCATTAATAGCACTTGATTTCTTAAATTAATTATATGAATGTATATGCTCTTCCTAGAAACATTACTGGAGAAAATAGTGATTTATCTCGAAAGGTGAAGATAATTGATGAAATGTAGTTAAGACGAGTGCGAAAAATTTCTCTTTTTTATGAATGGAGCAATATGATAGCTTTTTTACTTCGATGCTCAATAAAGATTCTTTCTATTCGATGAAGGTGTATTGAAAGAGATCTAATACATTTTTCTTGCCTTAATTTAAAATCTATGGTACATGGTTTCTGAATGTTTGCAGTTCATGCTCCTTCTATTTCTTTTATGTAAAAAATAGGAAATGGTATCCTATATTAAACAATACCGAATTCCAATATGAAAATTCTTGATCAATCAAATTGAGAGACAAAAATGCCCCGGCCTTTTTTTTATTAATAATAATTTGAAATAAACTGTTTTGCCCTTTTTCACAACTGTATGAAAACCGTTTGCATTAAGAACTAGAAATATTTCTTTTACAAGAAATCTGGTGAATCAAATTTCATAGGTTGAAAGGATGAACTGTATTAAAGCTTTTTCATAATTCTGATGTTTTTGATATGCAGCAAATCATAGATAAAAAAAACTCTTTCGAATTTCATATACCTTTTATTCTTTTATAGAAATTGAAATAAATAATGTAATAAAAAATAATATTATTTACAATAAAATTATAAATTTCAATTAAAGTTTTATGGAGTTTGTATTTAATTTAACTAATCAACTTTTCACTGCAAATATCTATTATTTTTTTAAAGAGTGAACATCAAGGAAAAGTTTAAGGGATTGAATTTAATTTATAACAAATTTCTAAATAAAAAGTTAAAATAAATACGGGTGATTCTCAAGTAAAAAATTACTAAAATGTAGAAGATAACTATGTCATCTGAAAAACTTCCTTATCATGCTAATAATAGAAATCAGCAATTGAATCT
Source organism: Argiope trifasciata (assembly GCA_026543055.1). Taxonomy (NCBI): domain Eukaryota; kingdom Metazoa; phylum Arthropoda; class Arachnida; order Araneae; family Araneidae; genus Argiope; species Argiope trifasciata. Next base: position 2,993,412 of record JAPMOQ010004434.1, on the reverse strand, counting down.
CATTCAACAGATAAACCTTTTTTTTTGAAGTCTTGAAATAATTTTCAAAACCTCCACAATAACTATATATAGTGAAACTGCGTAATTATCCAATGATGAAGAAATTGAAGTAAAAAAAACGAATTATCATTTATATGGAATTTTGTAGTTCTCCGATTTAAACATTTTGAATACCTAATATATTCAGTTAAGCATGTAATTGTTTAAAAAACAATTAATTGATATCCCAAAGTCTATTTTTTTTATTTCAGAAATTCAAGGAATGGAAAACAATAAACGTTTGAAAAAGACTTAATAATACTGATAATTAAGCAAATGGAGACTTCCAAACACTTAGGAATTCTGAAGTGGTACAAGACTTCTGATACCCAATCAGTGTCATTGTTTTGAATTGTAGTAAATTGGTTGCTTACTTTTTGCCGGCTGTGGCTTGGCTCAGTTTTTTCAAAAAACGGCGATCCGATGTAATCATGACTTTGTATTCGGCAATGGATCAAGAGTAAATTGATGAATTTTACTCTATTCTATTTTCAATGGACTTGCAATTTCAAAAAATTGTTAAATAATGTTTAGATGAGGCATTTTATGACAGAAACATCTTTTGTTAGAATTGTATTAAATTTCCTTATGAATGTATTAATGTATGTAATCCTTATGAATGTATTAAAATTCCTTATGAATGTTCGGTTTGATTAGTTTAAGTTGTCATTTCATTGACTGATTGCATTTTATATATAAATTTGAAAATTTTATAGAAATTTAATATGAACTTTTACGTAATTATAAGTTTTTCAAAACATCGTACTTTACAAATATCTAAAAGATATATCGCTTTCTTCATATTACATTGATTATGTTTCTAGTCATAGCGATATTTATTTCTAGCATAAGATTTTAAAATCTGCGTCGTTTTTTTAAAAATCTAAAATGTGAAATCCTCTAATTTCTCTTTAATTAAATCACATAACCATGAGTTATCATATCAATCGCAGAATGCACCATAACGTCCATGACAATTTTTTTTTCATTGAATAATGAAAAAAAAAGACTAAAAGTTTTTTTTAAAGAATTGCAGGCATATGTAACAAAATGGAAGATCTAATATCTATCCTAAAATTCTACATCAACTTGTATTAAAAGCGCATCGGCAAGCATTTTATTAATTTTCTCTCCCATTCCTGGTACGAAATGCAATGGTTAGAAAGTAGAAAATTCTTCAGGAATTAGCTATTTCATTTAAGAAACTTGTTAAAATAGTTTTATATTCTCTTACTGACTTCTTCTATTGCTATAGCAACTAATATTATATTTTTTTCCTTGTAATTTTCGTCCCGTATTTAATTAGTATAGCATTATAATAACTTTAGAAATTATAAATCCCGCATTCTGCAATATCTGAAAAATATAACAGCAACACCGTTCAGAGTAAAAGAGAAACGTCCAGTTTTATGTATTTTAATCTTGACAAAATTAATACGTAAAGCGATATTTCTTGAAGATGACCAGCTGGACCCCTTTTTTGAATTATTTTGAAATATTCAAAAGTCACACTGCCGGAGCATCTTGAAAATGTTTCAATATAAACTTCCCATGTTGATTGTCTAAAGTTAATAAGCATTTTCTTTCTTAAAGATCACAAGCTCTTAAATTCAAGGTCAAGGAATTCCTAACCATTTTTCTAAATTATTATATCATTCAAACTTGCGTATATTTTGAGTCTACAATGACCCTAAATTTCGGTATAAATTTTAAACTCAGAATTCACTTTTGAAAATGTGATTCCACATTAATATTGCCACATAAATAAACTTTGTCCAAACCAATATTCTCTCGCTGCTTAATGCTGTCTTGTACTGTTATTCAGAAGAACCGAATATTCCAAGGATTTGTGCTATAGATTGATTCAACAGCAATTCAATATTTGTTGAAATTTTAAACAAAATTGCAAATTAATATTACAAAATATTTAGCTATAAAAGTTATGAGATCATGAATGAAAAAGTGTATCTGAAAAATAAGTGAGAGTCAGAATTAAAAAAAAAAAGTTAATCATTGAAAACCACATAATTTATAGGAAATACTATGATTTATAGGAAATATTAATATTATTTTATAAATAATTTATGGGCAGATCTATTTTGCTTAAGTACATTGACTTCATCTTTAATAACTGACAATTAAAGATTTTATTTTAATTAATTTGTTTCAATTAATTTTTTAGATCAATTTTAAGAAAAATGAAAAAGATTTTTTGAATTTTAACTTTCAGATTTCCTTAAATTTATCTTCTTCTCATATTCAGAAGATATTTTAATATTATTATTAAATTAATCATGAGACTGAATTTAACAAATCATAATATTAATTGTTTTACTTGTTACCATTTAAGTTAAATAATTTCAAAGTATTCAAATACATGCGGAATCAAAATAATTTTGATGATTTTTACTTATATATCATATAAATTTTAAAGGACTGACTGAAAGCAATTTTAACTTCGACTTATTTCATTAAAATATTGTGAGTTGACATATTTCCTTAATAACTGATGCGAATCTTCGTTAACAAAAAATAATAAATACAAGTATATGGATGGACTAGCAATAACATCAAGAAATCTTTCAATTATATTTAAACACTTAATATACAATATTACGTATATTATTTATAATAATAGCAAGATATTGCAAAACATAATTTCGTTATGTCATTTTTATTTATTTCGAATGATCGTTGTTTCTTCACGAAATATATTTTCTTATAACTTTGATTTTACCAATTAACCCGTAAAATGCGTGGTTAATCATCCCAGTCTAAGAAGTTTAATAAATAACCAATTTAATTTAGTGGAAAATTGTTTTTTTTAATTTTGGTATTCAGATAATTAATTTATCTTATCGATATAGATTATATTTTAAACCTTACTGTATGAAGATATACTACCTATCTTCCTAATTCTCCGAGTTATTTTTCTATTTCTCAATACGACTAAATTATTCAAGTCCTTGAAATCCCAATATACTTTTGGTAAATGCAGTGCAATTTAAATAATATTCCTTCACTAAAAGAAAAAAAAAGTTTTTCAAATGGAGCTATTTGAATTTCATAATTACAGACATCATAATGTCAACAAAAGAAATTAAAGTTTATTTATTTAAACCTTGAAGTCTTATATTCTGATAAAGATAGATATTATTTAGCCGTAATTCAGCCGTTTAATATCAGAATAATTGAAGTGGAATTGGTGACAAATAAAAAGACTCCAAAGATTGAGTCCGTTAATGGAAATTTAAACTAAGCACAATTTATTAAGAGGAAATAAAATAAAATACATGATGAACTAATTAAGTTATGAAGAAAAACTTACAAATACAAAGACGGTCATTACAGGTTCACCACCGACATTGCAAACTTAATGATATGTATTCATAACATATCTTGATTCTCTTATTCAGCACGTCGGGTTAAATAAATGTCAAATATGAAATCAATAAAAAAAAACTATGTCTTATGTATATATATATATATATATATAATATAATAGCTAGAATAGGGAATTTCGAATAACTAACAAAAAATAGAAATCATATCAGAGTTGAACACACAAAAATATAAAAACACAAATTAAGTAGAGAAAAAATAAAAAGACTTTTATCGTTAACTTACACAAAAACACAAAAAAGAAAAACAGTAAGGTTTTGTTTTTCTTTTGAAAGGCAATTCAAATGATATGTTCTATATTGTCCATCGAAGAAATCATACTTTTGAACATCGTATGTGTCGTTTGCTTGAATTTTTATCACTTTGTATCGTCAGAGAAATTTTTGTTTCAATTTCAGGCCAGGGCCAAATTGTGTATGCTTGATTGCAATGAGATAGTTCAATTGAAATATTTAAGCATGTTTGCGACGCAGATTATAAACACGTAGATTTTCTTATTGGATTTTAATGATTTGCTGTTTTGCGTCTTTATGGAGTTCATCACTTTGTTGGAGAAATGTAAATTGCATCTCTTCGTTCAGATTCCATTTTATTTAGAAACATAATTTCAAATGGAGTAGCATCTATACTTCATTGAAATGTAGAATTAATATTTTGCTGAAAGGCAGCAGCATGACTATACCTTGTTTCAGGGTTTTCTATGGATAGCTTAGAGAGTACGGCTATGATAGTAGAATTAAGTCTTTCTATCTGACCTTTTAATCGAGGAAGTCCAGCTGTAATAACAATATGGATGATATGCTGTTGCTTACAATATTCTTTGAATGACGTGGATGTGAAAGTTGTGCATCTGTCCGTCATAATCCTTGAAGGATTGCCGAAAACTGATCTTTGGCATTCGAGCTTATTGAGAATTTTAGCGGTGTCGGTGGACTTGTTCTGTTAAAGCCACACAAACTTCGTAAAAGAATCGATAATTGCTAAAATATGCTTATATTTCTTAGAAGTACTGGGGAGTGGACTTAAGTGATGAATATGGTATGTATGAAATGAAGTGGCGTTTTTGTCAAGGGGATGCAAAATGCCATCTAATTTGCCACATTTTCTGTTATTTAGAATGCATGTTGCACAGTTACGTATACACCGTCCAATTTTCTCCTTCAAGTTCGGAATATAGAATTCTTTGTTTAACAGTTCCTGCATACGTTTTATTGCAAAATGGCCTGGTTCATGACATTATTTAATAATGTTGACCTGCATATCATCAGGTACAAGTAAAACGACTCCATCTATGCTCTTATGTAAAATGTTGTTTTTGACTAAGTAGTTCTTGTAAGGAGCAATTTCAAGTAGTGCTTTTATGGCTAATATATGCTCATCTCTCTGTTTGGAAATTTAATGACCGACACAGTCTTGAATGATCATGCAGCATGGGCTTCTGCTAAGAGCATCGACATGAGTCATTTTTGAACCAGTTCGATGTTCTATTTCGTAGTCAAAATCCTGAAGGTATAATGCCCATCTTGAAATGCGGCAATTCATTTCCTTTTTATTTAACGTTTTGACGAATGCATTACAGCCAGTTATAGTTTTAAAGCGTGATCCGTGGATGTAAATTCAGAATATCTTAAGGGCTTCTACAGGGACGAGTACTTCCAGTTTATAACTGGTTTATTTTATTTCGTTATCAGGCGTTTTCTTAGACATTCAATACACTGGACGGAATTCGTTAACTTCTTTTGATTTTGGTTGTCGGGCTTCCCCCAAATAAATAAACTGATGCTTCTGTATGAACTACAATGGGACTGTCTTGATTAAAAATATTTAAAACGGGTTTTTCAGAAAGTAATTGTCTTAAGTAACTTAAACTGTAACGCAGTTTTTTGATGAACTTGGAATAGAAAGGGGTTGTCCTTACGAACCAGACCACTAAGTGGTTTTGCTATAGCAGAACATGAGGGGATCAATTTTCTAAAATATCCAGCAAGAGTAAAGAGATAAAATTTCTAAAATATCCAGTAAGAATATGAGGAGATAAATTTTCTAAAATATCAAGTAAGAGTATGAGGAGATAAATTTCCTAAAATATCCAGTAAGAGTATGAGGAGATAATTTTTTTCCTCATAAATCTAGTAAACAGACCAAGACCTAGTAAACATTCTACATCTTTTGCATTTTTTAGCTCTGGGCAATCAAGAACAGCTTTAATTTTTTAGGGAGAAGGGGACAATTTTCAGTGTTCTATAACGTGACCTAAAAATTCAATCTGACTATACAAAAAGACATTTTTTAAATTTGATATTTAGTTTATAATCGTGTTCTACAGTTAGATTAGTGTCAAGGTGCTCGAGAACCTCACGTTCATTATTCGCAGTAATGATGATGTCATCCATATACGGGAGGACAATGTCTTTTGCAGTAAGATCACGAAAAACGGCATTTATGTATCTCATAAAGACAGGAGGGCATGAACTTAAACCGAATAATACGTAACAAAACTGAAACAGACCTGTATTTGTGAAGAAACTGGTGTAACGATGCCTTTTTTCTTTTACCGGGGCAAGAAAAATTCAGTTACACAAGCCGAGAGTAGTGAAAATTTTTGTATTTATAAAACGATCTAAAATCTCATCAATTAATGGCAATGAATAATGATCTTTAATTAATTTACGGTTTAATCTTCTATAATATGTACAAACTCTATGTTTTCTGTCTTTCTTACGAACCACGACAACTTTTTTAGCATAAGGTGAAGAACACGGTTCTATAATTCCATTTTTTAACCATTCGTCTATCTGTGAATTTACTATATAACGTTCGGCTAAGGGTAAGCGTCGTGGAATGTGGAAAATCGGTTCATCGTCAGTGAGCGTTATATCAAATTCGAAGTTAGAGGATTTTGCTTTGTTAGGCGTATATGCTAAAAAATGTTGCTCAACGTCATTGCGAGTTTCTTTAGAAATAAGCGGACCTATATCAAACTTATGAATATCGGTGATAATGGTCATTATAAAACTGTCTGTTTCAACGGGATCATCACATTTAGAAATTTTGGTTCATCACCGACAGGTTTAATTGTCAAATTTGCCAGATTTATTACGTTACAACCTATTATTAGATCATAAGGAGTACAATTATTATGTACCACAGAAATACAAACAGGAAAACTTTGTTTATCAATAATAAGTTCAGTTTCAAATGAACCTATTATTTCAGTTATTGAAAAACCGAATCTAGTTAGTGTTGTCTTGTTATTTGTTAACGGCATAGATCTTAGTTTAATCCATGAAGAATATTTGAGAAGCGTCAAAAAACTACCAGTATTGACTAATCCGGAAATTGTATTATTAAAAATAACAACATCTCCCAATGCATATTCAACGAAGAAAGCAATAAGTGTACAATGTTGACATTATCGAGTGAGGTAGAACTGTCACTCTAAATGGTACGGTGACAATCGGAATATTTTCTGTCTGAGATACATTTAGGACCTCGAGAACAATTAGGACAAGATTTTGAGATATGCCCGAAATCGCTGCAGTTAAAACAACGCATCTTACTGTTAGTTACATTATTAAGGTTCGATTTTGTTTCTCTTTGTTGGACAGAGATTTTATGTACTATA
>JAPMOQ010004434.1:2969289-2986336 GCA_026543055.1 Argiope trifasciata | reverse complement strand
TTAATAGAATAGATATTGCCAGTTTCTACAACTGTAACAAAATTGGCGTAGTAAAAAAAAAAGAAAAAAAAAAAAAAACTGAAGGATTATTTCACTGATCGGTTGATTATTCGAAGGATTATTTTTGAGTGTTTCAATGTCTGACTGCAATTCATGTGTTTCATCTGAAGTAGCGGGGAGGGTAAAGGCAGAAATATTATGAGCATTACTTGCAGATGTTTCGGTTCGAGAAATCTTTTGAGGGAACAGAAGTTCTTCTTCCGCTTTCGATTAAAAAATAAATAAATAAATAATACATAGGGATTTCTGGTATTCCGTTAAATTGTTTCGTGCTTTAAGAATATTTTCACATAGAGCCTCTTTGTCTCTCTCAGTTGCTTCTAAGTGTAATAAACTGGAAACGGAGATAAAATCAGATAAAGAGAAAGTGTCAGTAGTTATTGTTTGTGTTTTTCAACATCTAAATGTTCAAATCTTTCAAAATTTCTCATTCTTTTTCGGAAAGAATGATCAAAATTACTATAACCCAACACAGTGTTTAGCAATTTTATTGAATTAGTTTTAGAATATTTAGGGAAGTTAGCAATTAATTGAATATCGCCTAGTTTTAAAGGCATTGTAGTGAATTAAAACAGAACTAATACACATTCGATTGAGAAATAAATTTCATGGGACAATGAAATATAATGACGTACTAGAAATTACAAGTAATTAAGAATTGAATTTATTCAGAGGGGAAAAATTGCGCCTACCTGCTTGGGAGCTGTCGAACCAATCACCTCTAAATAATTCTCACTTTCCGAAATAATTCAATTTTTTCTTCAATTTACAAATATTGAACAAGATGATATTCCTTTTTTAAAAAGCGACCAGTATGTCATCATCATAGTAGCAAAAGAACAGGAGGTAACTTAATCATGAGAGTTTTCACTTCAGTCATATCCATCAAAACATGCATTAACGTCCATTCAGCAGTCCAGTAATTCAACCACATCAAAAATCCAGTTTTATCTAATTTTTAGTATCAAATTAGTTTCTTAAATTGTACTAACGTCCACAGAATTTCAACGATTTGATGGCAGCAAATATATATATATATATATATATATATATATATATATATATATATATATAAACATCATTACCTTGAAGGTCTTTAACAAAACTTTTAAACTTTCTCGGGGAGTAGGAAATCATGGTACAGTTAATAACTTCGTTATCTCTATATCTAAATTTCAAGCGATATCTGCAGACATAATATTCAACACTGACAGAAATTGTATGCGAAATTATGAATGGAAGAATTGGGTAAAATATATTTTTTATTAAAAAATAAAATATAATTATAATAAAATAATAAAATGTTTTCATCAATCTATGAAGCTATCAGGAAGCTACTTAGTTGGGGTATTCTACTCGCATTTTGGATATAATAGTCTAATAAGGAAAGTAGAGATAAACAAGTTGGGGCGAAAATTCTCCTCCCGATTCGTTAATTAAAGATGACTCACGACGATAAATTATGGATAGTCAGAAAGATATTTTTCCCCATTTAATTCACTTTAGAAAGAATGAAAATTTAAGGATTTGTTTTGAAATGCAGTTTCTCTCAATCTCTTTATTTTCTTTTCTTATTTATTTTCTGCAGCACATTTTTAAATTTGACATTTTTTCATCAATACATTTTTTTAACAATAAAGAGTATTAAAAAGAATTTTTAATCGAAGTTTTATTATTGAAGAATTGTAGATAGTTATACTTTCTAAAAAAATTATAACTATTCAGCACTGTTTCAAATAATTAGTTGAGCTATGATATAATTTTATCATTTTTTTTTTCATTGATGGAAAAAATTTCAAGGGTGATATATTTCGTTAACTTTGAGCATTTTTAGATTCTTTATTAACTAATGATATCCTTGTTTATTAAAAATATAATTCCACTTGAATACTTCAACGTTTTATTATTCATACTTTTTGTATGAATAATTATTTCAATTTTTGTGAAAAATTTAATAAAGACGATTATTTAATAACAGAGAAAATGTGCGTAAATTTTTAATTAAAAATGGAAAATATTATTTGAAGTTTTTGTACAAAACATTATCTATTATTAGAGAAAATAATTAAATAAACTATTAACTAATGTTATCTTATTAGTGATTATTTTTCATGAAAAATTTAATTGTGGACAGTTAATGACGTTGAACTTCTAATATATACTTCTAATATCATTGCGTTATAAATATAGGTATATAATTAATAAAAATATTTCTTTACGTATTGATGAATAATCAAATATTTAGAGATTTTAGGCTGTAAAAGATATATTTATCTATGTTTTGTAGGTTTAAAATTTATAAAATTTAATAATAGAATTTATTATTAAACACTCGCTTAGAATTTAATCGAACACTTTCTCTTCTAGTTTATAGGGTTTAATTCCTTTAATTGTATCTGATTTCAATAAAATTAAGTTTAACAATAACTTGGTAGGGTTAAATGAGTTAGGTTTCTCAGGATGCCATATATATTTTTTTAATATCACATGTCTCAGTTTAAGACGCTAATGCAAAATAGATTATAACATATAATAATGATGATGAAAAGGCCAGTTGCACGCCTGTGTAAGACGATATTCTTTGCAAAATGTTTTCCTCGTTTACATATGCTTCAAATGGCATTCAATGTGTCCAGAAAAGTTTTTAAAAAATTCTGATATTTTAAGAAAGAAAATCATAATAGATTAATAATAATACGAAATTGTGATTCTTTGATTCAAATTTTTGTAACTGCCAATTTTCAATTTAATCTCTTAACTCTAGAAATAATCATAGCAAATATTTTCTATTTACACATCTATTTTATATGAGTATTTTACATTATTTTTTAAAAACGTTTCAAGAATATAATGAACGATAAAACTACTCTAACTTGCTGAAACAAGCATCCCAAAATATATTGACAAATATATACAGATGAAATAATATAAAGAATTAAAATTTTCGAATATTCCCTCAAGTACTTTTTATTGAAAACTTTATTATACATGAGAATGAGTAGCTGTTTGAACAAATTCTTTCAAGATCATAAGAATAAATTTGCGTGGGCGAAATACCTGGCTTAACAGCTTTTTTTCCAGCACAGAATACTAAGTGTTTTAAGTAGGTCTTTTAAAATTGAACGTGTCAGCAAATAGAATCGTGATTAAAATAGCCCCATCATTCCAGCAAACAGTTATTTTCTACTGAGCAAATATTTCGACTGGAAACGTTCAATTGCTTTGGTAGAGAGAATTCAATTTCAAACTTCTACGAGCAGCGTCATTTAGGAATTGTATTTCTGCCACTCAATGTTTCCCATGATAAAAGTGTTGCAAAACTATGCCAATAGGAGGAGTACTTTCTGCAGCTCTTTTGGTGAGTGCTTGAATAATCCTATTCAGTGTTTGTGTCAGGAAAAATTTACATAATACTAAATAAGTATTTATTTATTAAAGCTAAACAGAATATTCATAATGCTAGAATTGAAATATTTTAGGAACTATTTCATAAAATTAATTTTATTTATATTGCATTAATCAAAATTTTTACATTTCAAGTTATCTGCAATTATTTTCTACAATATTTACACTTCTACACTTCTTTTAGTAACATTTCTCATGCCAATCTTAATGTCTGAGAGGTATGCAGTCTTATGGACGCATACAAAATTTGGAAATCATAGCCACGCATTGGAACGTTTTATATATTTTATGTTTAACGATGGTTATATAATTCTTTAGTGATCTTCGTCATAGTTCATTAAAGATTCATTACAACTTTATTTGTTATTTCTACATCACCTTATACCGCTTTCTTAGTTAGAACAACATAGAGAATTTTCTAAACCAATTGTACTACGGACATCATAGTGTTCTTACTATTCCGAGGCATAAATTTATTTATAGAGGCTATAAATTTTATAAATTTATGGAAAATTTTACTACAAGTGATACAAACTATAATTTCTGTTTTCAAATAATTAAAAACGACATTTCTGTGATGATTTTAGCAAAAATTAAATACAAATAAATATTTATATAAAATAGAAAAATTTTAACTTATATCCAGGAATGATTCTGGTTTGCTAATAGAAATTATTCTTGTGAATTCTCACTCTAATTTTAATAATGAAATTATGTTCTATCGTAATAATTATAAATTCTTAATTTAAAAACAATAGTTTCTAACGTAAAGGAAAGCAAAGTTTTGTTAAAAAGTTTCGTTTGTAAATCTAATTTTTGCGTTGCGAAAATGATTCTCAAACTCATAAAAAATATTTCAATAATTTTTGAAGCTACTAATCAATGCACTGAAATATTGATCACATCTATATATTTTTAGAAAAAATATTTTATACCACTTGAAAATATAATAAAAGATTTAAAAATAAAAATTGTATTGAAGAAGAATGCTTGATTAAAAATTGAAAGGAAAATGATAAATATTTCTAGAAAATCTTTATCTTTATTGGAGAAGGCTCTTAACTATTTAAGACTATATCATTACAGAAAAGAATGAATGAAACAGAAAATTTAGGGATGCAAAGAAAAACTTCTAGATTCAAACATTTTATCGCTTATTTACTCTCAAACAAATAAATAAAATCATTAGATAATTCCCGTTTGCAGATTTAATTATGTTAATTAACACTACATATGTAGTGAAAAGATTAACAACTATTTTTATGCACTAATTCTTTGCATTAGATGTTATGACATGCGTTAATATTGACAATATTTATTTCCTTCCAGAAAAAATTTGTACATAATAACAGTATTAATTCCAAGTTTCTAGAAGGAAGAAATCGTTGCTTCGCCGGACTGTTAACTGTTCCGGACAATTCCAGCGCATGATCTGGCCACCTAGATCGCCCGATATGAATCCCATCGAGCATTTATGGGACATCATCGAAAGGTCCGTTCGTGCCCAAACTCCCTCATCATCCACACTTTCCCAATTATGGACGTCTATACAGACAGCATGGCTCAATATTCCTGCAGAGGACTTCCAACGACTTGTGGACTCCATGACACGTCGAGTTGTTGCACTTCGCCGATCAAAAGGAGGACTGACACGATATTAACAGTCATCCCATGACTTTTGTCACTTCAGTGTATATATATACTCTTTAAAAAGGATCTAAAAGAAGTAAATAACTACATAGTATGTAACATGAGTCTATAAATGTTTCAAAAAATGGAGAATGTTTAGCTTTTAAATAAAAAGAGATAAACTTCAATCAACTCAGCCTCTAAAACTGAATGATTTATCAATATTTGAAGACCACTATTCAATAAAAACGGGTAATTTTAAACCATTCCAAAGACGATATCCCGATCAACTCCCTGGATTTCTCAAGACTGACTTTCCTAAGAATAAAACTGTTGAATGTTCCAAACCTTTGTATTCGAAACTCCCTAAGTAAATCAAATTTGATTGCAAAAGATAGAAACCTTCATTTATTTATTATAAGGTTGAAGTGTCAAATATAATTCATAGAATATAATTACTTATGACTAAAAGATGTATAAAAATTAGACTTAATAATTTTTAATTATGTTTATTAATGGAAATAAAATGAAACGTTATTATTCACATCATTTAAATCTTTTTGAAAGTAAAGCTGAAACCTGAATTTTATGATGAATATAAGTAATTTTCGTTGAATAATTCTTGAAATATTACATAAATTATTGTAATTTTTCAGTACTAAACGTAATGATACTCTTTTAGTTACAGGGTGTCCCAAATTAAAGTTATTTATTCAGAGATTATACCGCCTATTCAGAGTTACATACCGCCGTAACTATTCATTCGAAAATTCTGAAATTTTGGGTACACCTTAATAAAGGGACGGGAAAGACATTTTGCTAAAACTAATGTTCCAAATGTTACCACTAGAGTGCACATCATCAACCATATTATTATAAGAATTACACATTAGCTTCGAATTGATTCAAGTCATGTTCGATATGATGGCCATTATTGTCATCTCTCCTCTGAAATCTAAAGATGGCATGTTCAACAGTAGAGCGTAGTGTCTGCGTTGAAATATTAAACACTTGGCGGCAAATACTGGCTTTAAGATCCGGCAATGTTCTCTGAGTGTCACTGCCAACCAGATCTTTCAAATATCCCCAGGGCCAAAAATCGCATGGATTAAAGTCTGGGGATCGGGCAGGCTAGGTATTATTGATGTGGCGGCTTATTACTCTTTCTTCTGTAAAATGTGTTTTCAGAATATTGTTTACACAATTTCCAGTGTGCGGAGTCGCAGCATCCTGCACAAAACACGTTCGGTCAAGACACTGGCGTGATTGTAGAGCCGGAACAACTGCATTCTCCAACATCTATGAATATCGCTCTTTCGTGATAGTGCATGTCATTGCACCTGATGGAGTTTGTTCCTCGAAGAAGTATGGCTCCAGAATAAAAGAAGCATTAAATCCACACCATACCGTTACTTTCGCTGAATGTCTAGGTAAAATCTAGGGTAGAGCGGGGATGCTCTGTAGCCCAAATTCGGTAGTTATACGTATTTACCGAGCCGTCTAAATGGAAATGAGCTTCATCGGACCACAGAATTTTAGAAAACCATTCAGAATCAACCTCACACTGAGCAAGAAACTGCAGTGAGAACGTTAATCGTGCGTTAAAATCTTGCAGATGAAGCTGATGAACAAGTGGATTTTGTATTTATACCATCGTAGGATATTCCTGAAAATCCTATGAACAGTGGAACTTGGTCTATCCAACACTGTTGCGACATGGCAAACATTACTGCGAACCATGAAGTTTGATGTTTTGTCCTCTTCCAGTTGAAATACAATCTCCACAACGACTTCTGAAGGAACTGATTTTCTTCCTCTTAAAGAACGAACACCCAACGATCCTGTTTCTTCAAATTTCATAATCATTTTCTTTAATCCTTGAGACATCATTGCACCTGTTTGAAGATCCTTCAAAGTCCGAAGTTCCCTAAGGCTGCTGATGCTGAATCGTGGTTTTGATAAAACAATTTGACTAATAAAGAGCAAGATTACAAACGTAAAGTCATTTTTGCGAACACACTCGCATGAAGTTTTCAAGCATTCCCTTTTATAATGGCTATCTGTTAAGTGACCTTACAACATTTGCATATGCTGTAGTTTTAAATGTTTCGTTAGTTGAATTAACGTCCTACTAGAGCTGCGCATTGGATTATTGGCGACGGTTTGGGTTCTTAGGACAGACCGGCTTTACATGAATATGCCTTCTAGTGGCGAAATTCGAAACTACATTTTTTTAGTAAAATGTCTTTCCCACCCCTTTATTAAGGCGTACCCAAAATTTCAGAATTTTCGGATGAATAGTTACCTCTGAATAAGGTAACTTTAATTCCGGACACCCTGTAGGTTTAAAAAATGTTTTTATATCAATTTTTCGAGTTTAATCATTTCCACTTTAATTTAAAATTGAAATTTTACGGCAGCTGATAGATAATTAGAGAGACATATAGTACATGACTAGCTTAAGGCCTTTATTACTGCATGAGTGAATTATATGGCTATCAAATTTTGAACTGTATAAATATTTTGATGAAGTAGCTATTAAAAGACGTTACATAAAGTATTTAATTGATAATTTTTAACGAATTTTTTAAGAAATATTTTAACCATATTTTTCAACAATATATTTCGGACAAAAAAAATGTAATTTGCACGAGCACGTCAAGGGGGGGAAATTTTAATTTTATTAGTTCCCATCATATTGAGGGAAGTTCAAGTTATATAAAAAATCAATTAATATTGCAAATTAAATCTTAAAAAATGCAATTTTCAACACGTGGCTGGATAAAATAAAATAAATATAAAATGTGATAGTTTCTGAAAAAATAAATGCAAATCAAAGGTTTCTATAATCGTTTGCAATAACTAATAATTATTTCAATAAATCTTCTTATTTACGGTAAACGTGGTTCAATTTAGACAGGATATGCATTGAAATCCCGACTTAATGGCCAATTTGTAAATTATTAGTAATATGCATACATATTGTTTAGTACTGTTAGTTTGGTCTAAATGAAGTAAATAATTACATTTTATGAAGCTTAAGTCAAACAATGCATTGGAAAATAATGAGTTTTTGATTTCTTCATACTTAACTCTGTAAGCCATATTTCCAAAATATTTTTATTAATAGTTTAAATAAAAGTTGATACATCAATCATTCTTCTAAATATAAAACTGATTGATTAATAAAAATAAAATAATATTATTACGAAAACTTGTTCCTTTAGATATTTCCGTCCTCCACCTTAAAGAAGAAATCAATTTTAGGACAATCAATGCCCGGAATTAATCCAAGGCTGATAATCAAATGAATATGTGTTTGCGTATATGAATGAATGTGAGCGCGTGTGTGTTAAGACACTACACACCAGACCATATGATCTAAAGCTACCGCACTTTGTATTTACTTTTATACTTTGGAATATGAAAAAATATACCTTAACTTAGTCTTTTTTTTTTATCTTGAAAATTAAGATAACATTTGGAATTTTTCTGTCATAATTTCCAGAAATATTATAGGACAAAACTGTTTTTTAAATATTTTTAAAAATGACTTTTTTTCATTGATTACAATGTTTTAGCCAATAAATTAAGATTCTATTTTTAACGAATTTTTAAAAAAAAATGCTGTAATTGTATTTTCCAACAATTAATTTTTCGCAAAATGAAAGAGGAATTTAACTGCGAGAGTACGTTAAGAATGTATCAGTGCTTTGCCGTTACCTTGAGAAAAACTCAAATGGAATGATTAAATTAAGTCTTATTGCAAATTAACCTGAAGAAAGTGTGATGCTTAAGCGCTGAAGTGGTATGGTAATATTATGGAATAAGTATTAGATGCGATATTTCCCACATAAATCTACAACAACTGATAACGAATGAGATATAAATATAGTACAATAAACAAATAATCGTAAGGCTTCTATAATAATGCGAATTACGTGAGTATCGGAGTTTGAAGTTTAAATATATTTGGCTGATAAGTTATAAACAGAGCAAGATAAGTAAATATTTAATTGAAAATTTTATAATGCATTACTGTAGCAAGCCAGTTGGTCGCCAAAGGCGGCTAGTTTATAATAAATGACAAGATAGTACAAAAATGTGTATTTGATAATACTAATTTCATTTATTTCAAATGTGTATTCTTTCTTCTCAACAGATATGTTAATATAATTTTCTTCTTACTAATTAATCCTTAACTGGGGACGTGTGGCTTGTGAGACCGCTAATGGTGGACTTCCCTAATCATCCATAATTTATTTTAGCTCAATTGAATGGATTCACCCTGTAGCTTCCTGTTTTGTAACATTCAATACAAGAACATTTCTTCAAACGTTTTCAGGAGAGGCTTTTTGGAATAATTCAATTATTTCTTTGAGCATGGTATCTACAACCGCACTTCCTATTACAGCCTCAATGATAAAAAATGAAATAAAATAATTCTTAAGAGATAGCGCTAAAATTTGGGCTATGAAATAACATCCGATTTACTAATCCTATCATAAAGTAGTGCTTCAGACACTATTAAATGAAGCAGATAGGGATTTCACTAATAAGAAAAAAAATGTACATTAGAGTTTTTCGATGAAATCACATTCAACTGAATCTGATTTGCATGTTCAAACATAATTTTTCTAGTTATAATATGTTTTTACAAATTTGTAAAATGTATTAATATATCAAGAGAAATATATACATAATTTATAGCTCGATTTTTGTACTGGCTCTTAACCTGTATGTTTAAAATTCAATAGAAAACCGTGCTGTGAAAATTTCACAAGCCGGAAAAAAGCTGCCAATTTCACCCTTGCCATTTTTTTCAATTAATTATTGATTTTTATAATATATTGTTTTCTATAAACCTTCATACACAGGAAAAATAAGTATGTAAAGTTATATAAGTAAGTTTAAAAAGCATAAAGTAATATACTTTTTCTAGAATATTATTAATTGCAACATGAAATTTGAGAAGAAAATGTATGTTACAACACATTTATGTTTTTCAATAATAATATTTTTTGAAAAAATTCTAAAACATATCTATATATCAAGAAAAATATCTGCAAAATATGTTGGCAATTTTTCGTACTAATACATTCATTAGAGAATTTGAGTGTAAATGAAATGAGGTCTCATAGACTACACCTCTCAAGTTAAGTCTTAAAATTTCATCTGCCCAGTTGAAGGTTAACCCCTAAAAATGTTCGACTATTATTTCAAATGTTTTGTTAATACAATTTTTAAGATATTTTTTTAGAATCCATTTTTGAATATCAGGCGTTCATTTTAAAATTTTACTTAATAAACAAATATCTCCCCCCATTTGCTTTTTAACTTCTTGATATAACTAACTAATTGAAGTCAATATTAAATTGAAATTTTTGTCGGTAATATCAGAGGAATTCAAAGAATATTTAATTCCTAGAAGAAAAAAGTAATTGCAACTCAAAAATATAAAACAATGTACTTCTTTGAATTTCCCAATCGTATACTACAAATTTTAATTAAAACTTATTTTTTTAAGCTGTGGAAACATATTTTCTTTGAATTTGATAGCAAAGAAATAAGTTAAAATTTTACAATAACTTAATTTATATACCACTAATTTCATTGACCTTTCCGTATTTCATAATTTCATTTTCATCATTTAATGCCCTATTTTTTTCTTTATGATATCGTTTATATTCAATCATATATGAAATGAAATGAATTTAATAATTCATCATGACTTGGGTTTAATTTACCTTAGGAATGAAAATATGTTTCCTTTTCAGTAATTATTTTAACTGTCACCATTTTGAAAAAAAAATGTAATAATTTGGTTTTAGAGGAAATGAATGTTAGTCTGAAAGGTTAGGTAACTGAGAGTATTACTATTATTATTATTTAAATAGATGTATGAAGGTTGCAATAATGCTTAAAAAATACGTTTTCTTAGAGATATCTGATGTCTTTATAATTTTGAAAGCATTGTTGTTTTATTTATTGTGTATTTCACATAGAAACTTAAAATTTCTCAAAGTATTGTTTAAAGTCAAATAATCATTAATAGCAATTCTACTATTTCCTTTTTTTTTTTTTTTTTTGAAAAAAAAAAAATTATATGTAGGCAGGAAACCTAATTATTAAAAAAATCAATTGTAAACCTGAAAGTAAGGTATAAAGTTTTATTTCAAAAGAAATTGCATCATTTTTATGAAAACTGCTAATTAATTTTGTCTGAGAAAATTCAAATATAAAAATAGAATAGTTTGAAAAAAGTTTAAACATTTAAACTGTGAAATACCTTAAATAATCGCTGGAAATATATTCGATAGAATATAGTGATTTTAATTTGGCTTATAAATAAAAGCTTGTCGATACTACATTTATTAAGTATCTTATTCCTTTACTTCATGTTGGGTGAAATTCTTTGAGATTTATGTAGATATAATTAAAATTTTCTGAAAGTTCATCATTTTTTACGAAAGAAAATAATTTTCTTTTAATTTTAACAATTCAATCGAGCACTATGCGAAATAAGGGTACAATTCCTAGAGGAAAATAAAAAAAAAGGCTTGCTGTACTTTTCGAACAAAACGCTGAAGAGTCCTTTCTAGGCAATGTTTAAACTTATATTCAAAAACCATTTGTTTAAATCTAAGGTATTGGGGGTAAATAACTTTTTTGCTTTTTAAAATTATTTCACAAATTATTTTAATTTTCAGCTCTTTACTACGAAAAAATGTTATAAAAATTGATAAATCCCTTCACAGAGATTTATTATACTGACTAATTTATTAAAAATGGCAAATAACTTTCTATGTATAATCACAGTAGCTTAATAGAAATAACTGCTATAAATATACGTTTTCTTAAAATTGATCTTAACACAACAGATAAAAAAACCATATTAAAACCGCAAAATATAATTATTAATTGTTACTTTGGCACCTGTCTACACAGCTGATTATTAACATTGTGCAGCTGATTATTACATTTATTAACTCGATTAACCATCCAGCTGTTATTAACTTTCATCTGGTGTATTGAACAGTCAGATGCAGGTCATTTTTGATGAGGAAGTTTCAGCCGAGCAGAAGGCATCGCCTACGGAATATTGATCTAATAGATTATTTTTCTTACAGGTTGCTTAAATATCTGTGGGATATTCTAACCTGGGAGAGCTTCTGATATATCTAAACAATGTTCATAGATCTGGAATATTAATCCAAGGAAAGATTTAGATAATTGTGTAAAGAGGGGCAGTCACAAATACCACATGCCAGACTCGTTTTTCTATTGGTGATTGCATTGTCACAACAAATTGAAAGACACTCACTATGCATCTATAAAATAAGGAAAGTTATGTATAACAAATCTTTTTTACCATTCGAGAGCAATTTGAACTGATTTCCCCTTCCTTATTAATTTTAATTCAGTTTGGTTAAATTTGCGAGATAGTTAAAGCTTATAAGTGGCGAGATTATAATAAATCTAAAACCACAATTTTTAGTACATTCCCTTCACAAAGCGAAACACTTGAAAAATAATTCATCAAGATTTCAAAGCTTGCTATGAAGTGTAATTTTTTTTATCTTTTCTATAATATAACACTAGTTTTTGTCATGATGGTTTCTTTTCATTATGTTTCGTGCACAATTAATTGAAGTTTAAAATCTTTTTTTCCGTCTATTTTTAAAATATTTTTACCTTTTATGAATAAATAGATAATGAAATTAAGTCAGTATATAATTTTTTTGAAACACAGAAATTTTAGAAAATAATTTTTTATTACTTATCAAATAAATAATTTATCTTTGGGGAAAATAATAAAATAATAAATTAATTATTTTTCCTAGACTCTGCAAAGTAAAATTTTTGTGTAAACTTTATGGATATTTCTTTTAAAAAACCTTTTTAATTATCAAAAAAAGATCATGATTATGGATTAAACGCCTTAAAAAACTTATAAATGTGCGTTTGATAAAATTATTGTGTAAATCTTTGAAATTTTCTTTTGATCTATGAATTTTTTTTTTGTTAATTTTTTTTCAAAATTTCCTTATCTAAATCAATTGAAAACTTTTTAAATATTTATAAACATCCATGTCAATGATAATTTATTTGTGTTTCTGGTATATATTCAAGAAAAATTTTACTAAAATATAAAAATTTGGTTTAAAATTATCTTTGAAAAGCAGCAATAATAGATAAGGAAAAAACAGTAATAAATGTTTGAATAAATTATTTCGCAAGTTTAATTCTAATTTCGAATTCTACTAATAAATAGAATGTCTTTATTTTCTGGTGTTATTACGATAATAATAACTTCTACCTTGATCTTTAAATCGAAAATTGAAAATTGTTATTTCAATAAATATACATATCATTTCTTCGAATCTGAAATTTAATCACAAAAAGCTTGGTTCTCATTAAAAAATAATTCTGAATAGAATTCGAAAGAAAAATATCAGTTAGGTAATTACTTTTTGACTTTTGGTAATTCAAAGGCGCCGCTCAACCAATAAGAAAATTTTGGCGGACTAAGGATTGCCGTCTCCTGGAAGTCTAATGCATTGATTGGAAATCTCGATAGGTATAATTGCAATGTGCCGACGTCAAATGGAATCGATTGCAACTTCTTTATCTTTCTTCCTCGGTCTTTGCAATATAATAAGACTGTTTTTTGTTATAAGAAACCTTCTTCAAGGTTTCAAAAAAAATGGCATTAATCAGAAAAACTAACAGAGTGAACAAATCATATTTTTTTCAGCAGTGAGAAATGGAGATACATATACAATTGTAGAAGGTTTCATTCTTATCGAATGATAAATTTTAACATTTAAACTTTTAAATTGAAAATTCTTTTCTATTCACATCCTTTCTACTTATCGTCATGAAAAGAAAATATCAGAAGCAAAGAAACCTAACTCATGTATATTATAACATATAATTTAAAAGCTTTGATTATTCCATTTTTAAATCTCTTAAATTTAATATAAAAACTCTATCATTTCAATATCTAATAAGTCCAATTTAACCTATTTTGCAGAAACATATTAATAAATTTTATTATTGGGAAATATTGTGTATTATGAATTTATTGATAACTGGCTTAAATTTTACAGTAAAAGTAGGAATTCTACTCTTATTTAATTACAATCAAAATGAAGTAAATGATGTTTGAAATATGAATTAAGATTAATTGATGTTAATTAATGTTTTTCAACGTTAATGAGTTTCTGCACTTAATTCATTTTTTGTAGAATTAATATTATAATCACTTAATTATATTATTAATCAGTTAATTATATCACAATCAATTTTAATATAATAACTTGGACAAATTTACTTTACAGTATTATAACAAATGAATAAAATATCTATTTACAAGTGGATAAGTGTATCTTCGATAGTTTTATTTAAGATTCTTTAACGTG
This sequence comes from Argiope trifasciata, assembly GCA_026543055.1. NCBI lineage: Eukaryota > Metazoa > Arthropoda > Arachnida > Araneae > Araneidae > Argiope > Argiope trifasciata. Next base: position 2,971,817 of record JAPMOQ010004434.1, on the reverse strand, counting down.
TAAAAATATTTCCAGTCTTTATTTTAATTTAAATGTAGAGCTTATTAATTAATTCAAAATTGTGTTTGTGATTATTTTTAACATTATTTTGAGAACAAATAAGGAAAAATGAAACAAAAGAGCTTTAAACTTTTCTCACATTTTATACTATTACATGATCTCACACGAGCCATAGCTATTCAGTAACATAATAACCCTTATATATTTGTAAAAATTCTGTCTAAATGAAAGAAAAAAAAATGCATTTGATTCATCATGTGTTACTGTATGATTTCATTCTTTCAGAATAGAGCATTTCAATGAATAAAAGCAATTGTATTTTAGGATAATCGATTATATCTATCTTTTAAACAATATTTTAAGTTTGAAACATAATAACGGTTTGATTTAACATAATAGAGAGATGAAAAAAATTAAAATAAATCATTTATTATTTATGAAAGGGAAAAAAGGAAACAAATTCAATTTGTAGAGCATTTTTCCTAGATATGTGCTTTTTAGGTTAAAAAATTGAATGGTAATATGATGTTATTTTTCGTATCCTCTTAATACTACAGAAGATAATACTTCGAAAACCATAAAACATATCAAACATGCAATATTTTAAATTCAAACATTGCATTTTAGTTCATAATTTCACAACAATTTAAAGATATGATTCTTATCAAATTCTATACTAACACTAATATAAATTTCAATTCGTTTCCAAGCTTTGAAAAATATCACTCAAAAACTGCAAATAAAATTCTATAAATAACTGTTGGTTATTTAAAATTATTTGGAAAAGTATTATTAATTCCCTTATCAGCTTTTTCAGTTTTTCTGCTAGATACCTTATATTCTGTTTACTGCATTATTACAAATAGCACGTTTCAAACAATGCCTTTAAACTTTCATGAGGATTAGAGAACCAACCATGGGCAATAACGCCGTTTTCCTCCGATCTAATTAATTTCGAACAATATTTGCATGCATAATATTCACCCAAACAGAAATTATATGCGAAATCACGAATGGAAGACTTGGTTAAATATATTCATTATTCAGGAATCGATGCTATTAAGAAGTAATTTATTTTAGGGGCTTTGGCTTTGTATTTTCTATGTTATGGTCTCATTAGGAACGTAGAGATAATCAAGTTGGTGCGAAAAGTCACTTCCCGATCGTTAAGTTAAGGCGACTGGCGACAACAAATTATGGATAGTCTTCGAGACTACTACCCAACCACCTCCACCTTGTCTAGTGGAAGAAGATGAAAACTTTAGCTGATTAGTTCAGTAAAGATGTTTTATTTCTTTTAACAGCTTTTTTTTTAAACGTAATCTTAAATTATTTTTTTTCCACACGTCCTTCTAACAATTAGGAGCACTTTGAAAACTATTTTTTATCCTACTCCACATTTTCAGGTTATTTAAGAAAAATGCCCTCTTCTAAAACACTTAGGAAACTTCGGTTCAATGAAATTCTATTCTCGACAAATTTTAACGGTAATTATAAGGAGTTTCTAGCCAATAATATTATCTTATCTTATAAATAAAATCTACTAAGTATATTATAAATTAAATAATAAGATAGATTAAGCTGGAAAAATTAGTAATTTAATTATTTCAGCAAGATATTAGCTTTAGACAGTTAAATTTACTAATTAAAACCTACAATTAATTCTATACGAATATCCGAATTTTCATCATGAAAATACTTCTAGAGTAATTAGAGTAATTTTTTTCTTTAATTTTATGGTACATTTAAATTTCAAGGATGAAAATAATGTCTGTTCTTCAGGAAGATAACTTTAGATTCGAAGCAAAATTTCACTAAACATCCCTTTTGCATGCTAATATTACACACATCAAATTTTAAGCATTATTCCCTTAATATGTGAAAGGAGAATTTTTAGTGGTGAGGTGAAATCATATCATTTCTTTATTTAAAATTACGATGCTCATATCATAATATTCTAAGTATTATTTCAAGCTGGACTTTAAAATGATTGCACTAATTAAAACTACCTTCAATCGATTTCCAAATTTTAACCTATTAATAATATCAGAAGGCAACTCTAATACTTTTCAATCTCTAAATATGTTCCCCCACTTAAATACTTCTACTCTACTAAATATATGCGTAGAGTATTTTATTTTCTTGGTAGTTACATGTATGGCGTTTCAAGTACCATATAAAATAAATAAAATATTGCAGATTCTAAGGATTAAAACTTTTTTTAAAAATTACATAAAATAAATTTAACAAGAAGATACTTAAGTACAATAAGATATTTGACCCGAAATTTACGGAACATGATTATAAAACTGGTGATCACACCAATATTGTTTGTATCTCTTTACGACACTCAGCACACGAGCATGCGTAGTCTATTAACTAATCATAAAATATAGTTAATTGGTGCTGCCCTCTACGATTTGTGAGGCGCAATATTTGTGAACTTTTTAGCGTTTAATTCCGATTTCGACCTAATTATTATCGTTTAAATTTTTGTTGACTCAAGAAATGGGTTTTAATTATTTTAA
>JAPMOQ010004434.1:2926793-2969189 GCA_026543055.1 Argiope trifasciata | reverse complement strand
TATATATATATATATATTCATTTTAATTAAACTATTTCTTTATTAATTCTGTTACAAATGTTTATAAAAATAAACCAGCAAATGTTTTTATCTAAAATTACTTTGCAATCCTTAAGAGTTTCTTCTATTACTTTTACATTTATATTCTGTTAGAGGTTTACTATATATAGTTCTTACAAATAATATTACATTAATTGCATGGTCACTATTTTTACAATACAGTCTTTATATGTCGAATAAGAATCGTACTTATAACACTGATAAACGCTACAGAAAACAAATATAATTAGTTTAAAATAATGAATATTCCATTTAAATGGATGCTACTTAAACATTTAAGGAATAAAATAATGAAATTGCTTTTATAAAATTTAATATTTTTTTAAGTAAATGAATTTCAATTATTAAATAAATGCAGTACGAACAGATATAGCATTATATCACATCACAATTAGTCAGAAACCAAACTTTAATCTTATATCAATTTTAATGCTGCATTGGAATTAATTCAATTTAATATTTTTCAGATCTCCTTTAAATTAAAATTAGGATCTTAATAAAAACAAACGCACTAAGAAAAAAGTCAAATATTTTGTATACATTAAAGTCAACTTTTAGTCTTTTGATTTTGAAATAACATTGAAATTGAATTTCTCATTTCGAATTAGAATACATCAATATATTCCAATCTTCCCTTTATAAAAATTAGTTCTTATAACTTGAGCAGTTACATAAAAGGAATTTCTTAATTGATCACTGCGAATAATCTAAATTATTGAAATTTATTAGATCACACATTTTGTTCAACAAATTTGAGATCTATAATATTTTCCAAATAAATCTTGAATTAGAAATATTTTCTAAAAATGATATAAGCTTTATAAGTTCCTAATGAGCAAGAAATCACAATACAAGTTAATATGATTTTTTTAAATTTCAACATGCACTTTTGAATTTAAGTATGCAATACAATAAAAATATTTTAATGTTCTAAAATAGATTAAATTATTTTTTTAATATTTCCCTAATATAGATTATTTTAATGTGTCAGCAAAATTCTTTTCGAGTCAAATCGCAATTCTTTTGATTTTTTTTTAATTCTCGAATTACTAAGTTAAAACAATCAATATGAGTCTTTAAGAAAAAGTCAAAGCAGAACAATTCAAACGACTTAAAATACGCCCTTATGTTTTTAAAAGTAACTAAGAGCATACAATGCTCATTTACGAGTTATAATATATTTACTTTGCATTTTCTTCTTTAAGACAATGCATTTTACCTTTTATAAGATAAAGTTAGATTTTATCAGCACCAGAGCAAAGTTTTGTTGTTTGAATGAATTGGTTTAACTACGCCAAACGAATACAGATGGCGCTCCAGTAGTGTATTTGAATACAGTTCAGTTGAAAGAGAAGTTTATATAAAATAAATTCAAAAGTTAATTTCCAAGAGAAAATATGAATTCATGATTATAAATTTCATTCAATAAAACTTGTAACAACATTATTAGGCTTTAAAATAAATTAAATTATTTTTAAAAATTCAGTTGCTTAATATTTAGTTGATCAGTTATTATGCAAAATATTGTTGTTGATTTCGGAGATGACTTTAGAAAGTATTTGCAGAAAGATACTTTTTTATGTCATTTTGAAAGTAAAAAAATTCAACTTTTCAAAAAAATCTATTAATTTATTGATATTTTTTTCTATTTTTACTTAATAAAAAATATATTCAAGCATATTTTCACATAACATATTTTATTTAAAGAGAAAATAAAACTTAAACTTGATGATCACATTTCTCACGAATGGCAAAAGTTGTTTTTTATAAATGTCATTATCATGATGGAAAAATACTAAATAAACTATTTTGTTAATTAATAACCATAACTATGAAATATTAAGTAATTATGAAGTGTTAATTTTAGCTATATTCTAATTCATTCAAATTATCATTGATTAAAATATTATTTTATCACGAATATCATTGTTTCATCAAATATTGCGATGTTAGACAAATTTGTTGTCCGTTTTATAAAAAAATAATTCAATAAGCACCCTGATTTATCCCAATCGTGATTGCTCTAATATAATAAAATTGCTGTTGATGAAATGATGATATTAAAAGCTTCATGCATCGTCGAATTTGAATGCAAAAGATGGATTTTTTTTTTAAATTTATAAGTTAGAGTATCAAAAAGATTTTGCTATCAAAAGTATCAAAAAATTATAATTCATACTATTGAAGGAATGATACAATTTATTCTTCAGATTTTTTACTTACATAAGTATATTTATTGGCTGCAGGCAAATAAAATATTATTTATTTCTAATGAACATGCATTTTTCTAATTAATCCATCAGTAAGTTCAAAACAATTTTATGTGCAAAGAATTAATAATTGTGTACGAGGTAATGAAATTCATAAGAAAAAAGAAATAATCTATTGCAACAGGAATACGAATATGATATTTTTCAGAAAGAAATTCACATAAAACCCTTTATCATAGCTTTTATTTCTCCCAAAACTTCTGTTTGTTTTTTTTGCGGGGGGGGTCCTGTTAATAAACTTGATAAACTATTTTAACCTACAATCTAAGACAGAATATAAGGAAACAGTTCCCACCTAGAAAACTATAAATGTAAGAATATAAAAATTAGTCATTCTAAAATTTAAAATAACTTTTAATAACAAATTCAGAGAAACCTACTGAATGAAATCCAAGAAATTCAAAACTCTAAATAATATGGATGGCAGTAATGTTTTTTAACCTTTCTCTTTTGACTACTTTTGTATTCACATTACCAAAGTTGGAAATTATTTTACTTTTTCTGTTGCTTGTAATTTGTTTCTGCATTTTGAAATCAATACTAAGTTATCTAAAAAGTATTGATATCAATTTAAGTGCATTGCATATACAGTGTATTATTTTTTAAATTTAGATTTGAACAATTGTTTGAGTTACCATTGAGTGCAATGTAAGCTGATGACTGAATGTGCGTATATTTACAAAAAAAGAAGAACAATTCTAATTGACATAAAAAGTAAAAATTATTACATTACGCGATAGAAAACGCTATTAACGTCATAGTTAAATGAACATAATATCTGCAAAAATAATTAGATATGAATGTTTCAATCAACGTATTTTATTCAATTCAAATATTTATCCGAATCCTTTATATAATTACTGTTTATAAAGGATTCTAAAAGACTATTATATTAACGAAATATTAACATTTATCTAAATATCTTTGCTTAGGAAATATTGTAAGATATGCAAACAATAATAAATTTAAATTTCTTTTATTTTTGAAATATTTTGTTTCAGTTGTATTCTTCGAAAGCTGAAACTATGGACTCAATTTATAATATTAAAGTTTCATAATAAAATTTTCGGATATACATTTTTTACTTATAAAAAAAACTTTACAATCAAAACTTCAACACTTAATTTTATGTAGACATATTCCTGATTTTACATTTTTCTCCTAACAAGCACACGAAAATATCTGAATGAAGTTCTCTAAAACTCGAGATCTCAATAAATAGAATTTCGAACAACATAGCTCCATCTTTCTAGTGGTCATCCACCTCTTAAAGATCAAATATCGCAAAGAGCAGCACAATTGTTCTAGTAGCTAGAATTCAATTTCAAACTTCTGTGAACTGCGTCATTTAGAAACAGCATTTCCACTCAGCGGGTTCACATGATAAAAGAGTTGTCCAACCAAACTGATAGGAAGAGCCGTTTTAGAACCCTTCTACTGAGGACTGAATTGAAACAAGTCTCTATCCAATGAGTATTTCTGTTCTCTATATAATAAGAGGCTATGAGTTACTGACTCTAAAATTTGAAAAGCTTTATATAGATAAGCAAGTTCTGTATTCTTTAATAAAGAGCAAACTGTTTGCTTTATTATTAATCCTATATATAATATGATATTTGCAAATGCACTGATGTTTTAAATTAAAATGGCCACCCTTTATATAATTCCGGAGATATATTTTGCTATGTTTCATATGCTTCAGTATAAATTTCTTAATTTTTCTTCCTATTCGAGATTTTTTAATAAGATTATTGAAAGAAATAATGATTCTTGGTAAGATTTCTTAGGATTTCATCAAATAAATATGAGGCTTTTGATTTCCATTTAATCTAGAATGAAAAGCAGATATTGAAAATGAATGAATTTTATATTCAAGTTAGAAATAAATTTAAATTATTTCAAAAAATACTTGATTTAGTCTAATAGCATAGGATATTTCAATCAATGCAAAAATTCGTAATTTATATAGATTTGAAAAGTCAAATTTCATGATTAATACTTTAATCATGAATCTAATAGTAGCTCTCATGTTAGAAATGTAAAGTTTTTGTGACGTCATTTCAAATGTTTTCTTCAAATTTTGGTCCTTATTGAATACAATTTATTTGTTACAATCATATGAATTTTTATACAACAAAATTTAAAAACGATATAATCCGTTAAACAATATCTTCAATTTTTCTCCTCAGCAATAATTATCTTTGAAGATAATTTACTATATAAAACATGATTCATTATTTTTTTAGAATTTCACGTTGCTTGACATGCATTATTTTTTGTGTTTTGTTATTAGTATATTTAAAAGAAAATAAGGCCATTGTAACAATCAAAGCTATACTTATATATTATCCTGATTTCTCAGAGACTTTATTGAGAATTAAATTTTTCTGAGACCACAGATTGAACAAAATACGAACTTGAAAATTAAGGAGTCACAGAGGGCATTCATTCTATTTTCCATTAAAACTATTAATCTAAGCAACTAATACTTTTCTACTGTTTTGTAATAAAAATAAATCTTTCAATATATACGGCCTAAGGTATTCCAACTGATATTGGATTTTATTTGAGAAAAAAATCTCTTTTCTCAAACAAATGAAATTCCAGCAATTTTCAATACAGAGAACGTCTCAACTTCTCTAGGAATTTTAAAATATTTTCCATCTATATGCTCATTTTTAGCTAAATACTGTCAATGGAGTGACAGATAATAAGCTTCATGAATAAATGGAGTTTCAATTCCATTGAAGAAGTAATTATTACTAATATTCTTAAAGGGTTAATCGATCCCCCCATTACATTTACAATGGTTCTCGTTTCATTATTTCTCTACCAGCCGTCTTTGGCGACCAGCTGGTTCGCCAAAAGTAATGCGTTCTAAAATTTTTAATTAAATACTTACGTGCATGGCTCTCTTCATAATTTCTTTGTCAGATATAATTAAACTATCCTGTCTAAATTCAATCGGGTTTACCGTAAATAAAGAAGATTTGTTGAATTAATTATTTAGATATTCCAAACGATTATAGAAATCTTTTCTTTGCATTTATTTTTTTAGAAAATATCCTTTATCCAGTCACGTGCTAAAAGTTGCATTTCTTTAGATTTAATTTGCAATGATATTTGTTTTTTTTTAATTTGAACTTCCGTTAATATGATGACAACATGCTGATAAAACCTAATTTTTTTCCCTTAGACGTGTTGGATTAAATTTTATAGTTTTATCCGAAATATATTGTTGAAAAATCTAGTTAAAATATTTCTTTAAAAATTCGTTAAAAATAGAAGCTTAAGTTATATTAACACTGTTATAACTTAAGTTATATTAACATTAAAACACTGACACCATTAGAAAGGTAATTGTTTAATCTTTAAATTGATGTAAATATTATGTTTGTGCGATAATATTTTCGGAAGTTATAGCGGAAAAACTTCAAAATTTCGCTTAAATTTTAATTAATTCAAATTCTAACTAAAAATTCGAAAAAAGGGCTCCGAGGTGCACATTTCCGACCTCCAAGGTATACATGTAAAAAATTTGGTAGCTGTAGGTCCAACGGTCTGGCCTGTAGAGCGCCAACACACACACACACACACATTGAGCTTTATTATAAGTAAAGAAGTATACAAGTATAAAAAAACGCTTTCTTACCTGCCAACAAGTATAACACAAGGCTTACAAACACAAATTATTCTTCAATTGATAATAGAAGAAAGTTTCAAATGACAGTACAAGTTCAGAGGGTAATAAAAAGAGAGGAAAAACAAGAAGATAAAAATAAGAAATATGAAAGAATAAGAAATTAGGGAAAAAAGTATAATTAAACAGACAGAAAGATAAAATATCTATTGACATGAGTAAATTAGTACTGACTAGTAGCATATATAATAAAAAAAATCTTCTGAAACATGACCAAAATAAGATATTCGAAATAAAGGACATAACGAAATTTAATTGTGTATGCAAAACAACACTCAGAAATCTAGTCTTAATAATATTTGAGAAAATACTGTTTATATTTCTGCAAAGAGATCCTCCAAATAAAGATTAATTTAAACAGAATCTTTGTTCGAAATTCTAAAATTATTCTCAAAATATGAACTAAAAATAATTATTATTTAAAAAAATATTTGTATGTTGTTGTTCAACAAGTGTTGATATTAAGCAAATACATAACGCAACAAGGCTATATCTTCTTTTTGTACGAATAGATATAAACATCAACTATGATTATATAAATTAAGAAAGAACGTGCTACTATTCTTGTACAAAGTAGGGATTCTAAGAAGAATGCTAATCCCTTATAAATTATCACTGAATATTATTTGTTTTTTTCCAAAAAAATATGAACTACGTCCTGGCATCGATACTGTAGAGCTTTCGGTAGTAAATATTTGTACAAGGCAACTGTATTGATTCGAGATACCAAAGAAAAGAAACTGGTCTTCCAACCAACAAATAAAATCTGCGCTTCCACACATTTTTTTTTTCAGTATCGTGCATACTCAGGATGCCAAAGGGAGGAAAAAAGAAATCTGACTTAGAATAAGATGAAAACTCGTAATGCATATAAATTGATAGATAAGTAGTTTCATATATCAGCATTCTTCCACAGAAGATACGATGCAGAAGAAATTACAGAAAAACGAAAAGGAAAAGTAATTTCACTCGAAAAAATATTGGAAATTTTTTTTTATGTAACAGTTCTGCAGATGTTTGCTTTTCCACGTCTGTTTGTCTTGTAAACAGGCGTATGTTGGAGAAATGTATAAGGAAATACAAATATGTAGTTCTAGGAAAAGTGAGTCTGAAATAGTTCATATTTCTGTTTTACTTTCAAAAACTTTTATTCGCGTAATCTACTCAGAATTTCTGGTTTATTTCAAGCTGATATTATTTATATATGAATTTAACTAAACTTTATAAAAAAGAAAGTTTAAGCATTTTTGAGACATTTGGAAATACAATAATATTAGATAAGATATATAATAATATGAAACTCAAAAACTTAATTAAGTTACTAAGGATTTAATTAATAGCGCATGGCAACAGGAAAGTAACACATTATTGCTTGATTTTTGGAATTTTTAAACATAAATTCTACATCAATTCTAAAAGCATCTTTCATCAGACAATTTTAAAGTTTTAGATTTACTCTTTCTAAATTCTAGATTATATCAAAATTTGTCCAACAAGTAATTCTTCAGAAGAACTATATGAGGAAGAAATAAACAACAACAGCAAAAAAGAAAATTAGAAATTTTTTTCACTCTTGAAGTCCTGAAATAAATAATTAAAAACAATATGGTACCATTCCTTTGTGGTGGAGAAAATTAAATTGACCGGCATCAATAAATAATTTTTGAACAGTAGGAAGTAGGTAAGGAAGGAAGTAATTGTCAACAATATTATATGGCCTACCAACTAATTATCTGATATCAAGCAAACTGATTTTATATGTTTATGGGTAAACATAACAAAATAATAAAAATAATATGATTGGATAAGAAACGAATGACTAAGAAATATTAACATAAACCATTAGTCAAACCAGACCAAATATAGTATCTGCAATTGTGTATATTATATAATTAACTTACTGAAACAACTTCTGAAAAGTTATGTCGTTTTTTTCTTTTGGTACACATAGAATAAATAATTCAAATAATAAAAATCTGTCATGGGATTTATGTATGATGAGCCAGACAGGTTATTAAATATTCTTTAGTTCATATATTCCCTGAACAAGATATAAATATACATATTTCTGATTCTACAACCTTATTAATTCCTATTTGCAATTAGTGCTGATTGTAGGAAAAATAAATGTCCACAATTCCGAGGCAACGTGATAAAAAGCTGAAACTCCTGAATAGTTGATTTCTGATTATCAGTCGATCATTGACTGGAACCACAGAACTGTCTTGACTACAGTGAGTCATTGAACAACTATTTTCAAAATATAACTTCAAGTTAATAAAGTTTAAGTGATGAATGAATTTTATGAAAAGTGATAGAGTTAATTCTTAATTACAAAGCCAAAGAGCAAAGCCCCATGTATAGACTTATCATCTGGTGACAGCTAATATACAATGTTAGATGTCAAGAAATACAAATAATAAAGGTAATATTTTCAAAATGAAAACCTTAAAAAAGTTTTAAATAAAAATAATACAAAATTAAATACACATTTTCCAAATCTAAAGGTACAAATATTAACACAAAATGAACAAACCTGTTTCCACAGTGAAAGAAATTATAATATTTTATTTTTTTTATAAAAATTATAAAGATATTAAAAAACTGATCTTCGTGACTTCAAGCAAGGCTTAAAGTTTTAATCAACTAAACACAATCAATGGGAAATGGCAATTATACCTAGGTGCCAATAGTATGTGATTATTTGTAACCTTTAGAGAATACAATAAAATTAACATATTAAAGTTATATTGGAAATGGTATAGATTGGATATTATATTGGTATTGTTCTGGAAACTTGATGATAATTTCCAATAAAATTACGCAAATGAAGCAATCTGTGTCAACAAGATGAGTAAAAATTATCTAATAAAAACTTGTTTAATAATATATTAAATGTCCCAGCTCTAAATGTGCACTTTATATGAAAAGTGAATACTAAAAGAAAACTTTTGGCAAGGATAGCAAAGATGGACTGATTAATAGTCAGAAAGTTTGCATTATAGTCAAAGGTGAGTTGATTTCCCTCCCACTTTGAATAAATTTGAATTTCAGTTGGTTTCTGAATATTTTTCTTTCATTAAGTTTCTCGTTGATTTTAAGGATCTCTCTTTAAAATCAAGAGCCAAGTTAAATTATTTAATTTCTTGCTTGTTAGTGAAAGTTCGGTTTTACCAGATAGAGAGGATTTGGAAGCTAAATTATTTAATGTTATCAGAGGTTGTAAAAGTGATAGATAATGGCTTAATGAAGGGTTTTCTACATGAAACACACTTGCATTGTATTTTGGGTAGATTTGATTAGATTTAACTTGCTAACTGGGGATCCTTGACTCATAAAAAGTTGTGCTGCTTTACTGGAACAATGTGTCTTCTTAAAGAAAAAGGTGCTGGCTTAGTGAAAAATCAGTGTGCTTTCGGAAATTGAGGATTTAATGGCATCAAGATTAGATTCATTGTCAATCCAAGCTACACCTTTTATTTAATGTAAAGGTCCATTATACTATCCCCTTTATTACCAGGATTTCTATTTAAAAATAGTAATGAATATGCTTAGCATAGCAATCCTCTGTCAAACGAGCATGTAACCTTCAAATACACAGAAAATACAACTAATTTTCTTGCCAAATTTTGAATCATTTATAAGGACTTATATAAATGTGATTTATTCAGCTCCTAAGGTAGATCTAATCTTCCCCATTCAAAAGTGCTGAGTATCGATGGTAAATGATTTGGGGTATTCCTGATTTTGATGGCCGAAATTCACACTTACTAGGGTACAGCTAATGAATGAGTCTATCATGGATCTCACTTGAAATTATTGTAAGAGCGTTTCTAAGCCACAAAATGATTGAAAATCATTTTGATTCAATCTACAATAACAGTAATAACTTCAGGTGCATTGCTTGGTATATGATTGGAAAAATTCAGTTTTCTGTACGATTATTTAGATCTCTTTCCTGGTATAGCAGTTGTTGGTAGAGCACAAGATGAGGGGTTTCACTAAGATAAAAAGGCAGTGGAGAATAGTTACAGAGCAAACGAAGTTATTCTATATCTTTCTTTTGGGACATACTGTTTGAATCTTCAAACATTCTGCATGAATGATGTTCATTTCAGAGGAAAAAACTCTTTTTCTGAAAGGAATAAAATAGTTGTTACATTTTTTTTTGTTAATTGCTTCCATTTCTAATTCTAATTTCAGCTACTGTAGATTTATAAGATTATTATTGTATTTCTCATCGATTGTTTAAGCCACCATTTCAAATTTTTTAAGGATTTTTTTTTATTTACCTCTTAAAACAATTCTCATAATTTTCCAGATAATCTTGGTGATACGAATGAAGGTTTTCACTAGAATGTTTTTTTAAAAGTTGGGAGAACAATACTTGAGCACAGGAGTTTTTTTTTATAATAATCATTTTCGATTAAGTTTGTAAACGATTTATAAACATTCATTCAGGAATATCAAACAAAATAACTTTCGGAGCTTAAAAAAGAAATCATTATTTATTTCATTTTTAATTATTAACTAAGAGCTATGATAAATATTTTGGAATATTTCCGATTTTTTTACTGATTTCAGCAATTTAAATTATTTTGTATTATTCATTGATTTTTTAATATGAAAAATGTTAATTATTATGCTTAATTTATTATGCTTAACAGAAAACTATTAGCATTAAATCTTGCAATCAAGATCTGATGATAAAATCCTTTCTTTCTGCACATGAATTAAATATCAGATCAACTGAAAAAAATCCCTAGAATTAAAATTTGAGTTAATTCGTTTAATTTATAATTTTGTGCATAATAAAACCTTTTAAAACTCTAACTTCACTTTCACTTGGAAAATATTCATAGATCAATTTTTGTGGCTAAATATCTGGGCTGACTATTTAGTAAAATGTCTCTATATTTTCACCCAATAATGAGAGTGATAAATGCCAAAACTCAGAAATGCAGGAATGTATTTTTTTTTAAAAATAAAACATAAAATGATCTGAAATTTAGATTGGGCATTTTATTTGAAGATGTTCAAAAAATTTTACAAATTTTTAGGGCAGGTATGCATACATTATTATTAAAAATTTAGATGAGCTTTACAAACTCTTAAATGTAAACTTTCCCTCAAATTGCATGATTTAAAAATAAATTTCTAAATTTATGTTTTTTTTTTCAAATTTGCAAGTGCTTTATTTAGCTATTTTAAATTTTGGTAGTTCTTTATAAATATTTTTTTAATCAGTATAACTTTTTTATTTAAATTTTCCCTATTATATTAATAAATTTTTTATAAATACAAAAAAAAATGTTTGGTGCATCTTGACTAATTCATCTCTATCTAATCCACATCAATATGCGAAAACTAGCACTATGGTCTCTTTCGGACAGCCAACTCAGACTTTGAAACCAATGAAATTGACTGTCTTATAAGCAAAAAAGTTATCAAAATATAATCTGAAACATTACTGCTTTTAAATAATTCAATGATTCACTTATCAGTTTTTTTACCCCATTTCCCCCACATGCATAATTAGCCGAAATTTAAATTGAATAGATAACTTTTTAATTGAAATAGAAAAGTACTATTAATTTTATTTCTTTTCATACAAGTTTTAAGTACAGTAATTGAAACCAGCAAATGAAACTCTTTTATCATTCCTTGTATAAAATTAAGGAACGTGTGACTCCACAAAATTTATTATCATCAAAAAATTTCAAAATGTTAAATATAAATGTAATATTTATCTCCAATCTATATGTCATTATCAAAAAAATTTAGTATCGCTTTAATAGCGATTCCCTTAAAACGTACTTTGGTGTCTCAAGTCAGCATTTATCTTATCTGAAACAACCAGATAATTGAGGAATGAAAGCAATTAGCTTAATTTCTTACGCAGTAACTGGCACATTTACGCAGGATGAGACATTAGTTAATTAAGTCAAAATTATGGAGACAATACTTTCTCATTATAAATGCAGAAAAATTTCGCTAATTTCTTTCATTTGCATTAACTTGGACATTCTATTGATTATCTTTGTGGATCACTATCAAATAAATTAGAATAAATCGTAACTTTAAGAATTTATTTAAAACTACTTGTTACGAATAATAAATTTCAATTTGAAAATGCAGTTTTTTATTAACCTTAATTAAAGAATTCGAACGAAATAAAAATTATTATATTGTATAAGAAACATATAGTGAAAATATTGAAGCGAAAATTGTTCCTAACCAAGCGCCCGACTGGCTGAGTCGGTCGAGCACAAGATTCGTAACCCGAAGATCGCGGGTTCGAGTGCAAGAGAAGCAAGTTACTATGGGAACTTTTAATTCATTTCTGTTTCAATTTTAATTTGTCATTTTTTGTTTTAATTATGCAAATTGTATAATGCAAATTTATTCCTAATTTTCTGCGGGCCTTCAAATTCTAGAAGGTCCTTTAAGTGTATATAAGTAGTTTTGAAATGAGTCGGGTCAATAAAAGAATCGTGAGTTGAGCTTGCGTATGTTTATTCTCGTCAGCTTCAACACATTCATCTCATCTTCGCGACAATATATATATATATATACACATTTTTTTTAGATTCACAATTTTAGAAAATTAAAATTCTAATTTTCAAATTCAAATAAATTTCAAATCTAGAAACTTGCACACTAAATATGTTTCATTTTCAAATGTAATTAAATTGATTATTCCTGAAAATGATTGAGCTATGAACACAAAGCATATGATGTAATAACTTAACTGAAGAAGTCCCTTTTATACAAAATAATAATTTTATCCTTATTCTTGAACTTATGTTTTGAAATTCAATTCTTCTTCTTGCTAAACTGGAGAACAAAATGCTTTCTTGAATATTGATGTGAAATTAGATTTTGGTAGAATAGTTTTTTTTATTTTCCAGGTTTCTATGCTAAAACTCTGAGAAAGAGTCACATCTACTTCCTTGACAAGGCGTGCATATTATAGGTAGGTTTATATCTTGTCTGTGAGGTCCATTAGGACATGATTTTATTTCCCATTTCATGGAGTGACAGGAACTTCCTTTCTTGCATTAATTCACAATGTAAGAGACATATGTCTGCAAGAAAGATTTACATTTGCTATTACTGATCTGTTATTATTTATTGTAACATTTATTTTAGACGTTCTTGCATCAAGTAGTTTGGAACATTACAAATATTTTTATCATAATTGTTCATAAAAAAAATCTGATTTTGTATAATATCTAGTATTTTATTGAAATATTTAAAAGTTCTAGATCTTATCAGTAAAATGTAAGCCTATTTTGTAGAAACATGCTATTATAATACCTTCTACAACATAAATGAATAGATCATGAAATTTATTGACCAAAATCTAGGATGAAAACCTTTGAAAAACCCATAGAGCATCGTCAAAATGCATATATAACCTTACAGAAAAAATACCAATTTCTATAATGTTTCCAGAAATTCGTAAAGAAGAAACTCTGTTCTACAAAGATAAGAAAAATATAAATTTAAAACATCATTCAAGAGTAGCCATATTATGTAGGTGTTTCAAATTATTTATCACTCAAAATCGTTAAACTGACAGTATCGTAATACTTTCCATACCTTTGCATTTCAATGTTTGCTCATATTTTATTTTAGAGATAAAGTGAAGATGGGATAAATTATGACATTTTTCTTTGTTTAGTAAAACCATTTTATTCTAAATATATATCATTAACTTAAAAGCGTTTGCTTATTTCCTAAGAGCCAAGCTAATGATAATATCATTTGTCAAATCTAAAAGAATTTTCCCATCTTTCTTTTTGGTTTGTAGCATCTTAAAACGTTATGAGCAGTTAATGATCCTATTACACGATGTCAAACTTAACAGCTGTTGGATTTGGCCGGTTTTGTGGAAGATCCGTATCGAATTATAACTTGCTCGTGGCGTGTGCGGAAACTGGGGTGGCCTAATGTTGATGCCTTAGGTCCCATGTTCGAAATTCAAATCAACTAAATATTTGTCTTTTAAACTGACCACGGTAATGCTAAATCCGTTGCAAGGGGCCAAACGCCCCTTTAGTGCGTTGTAGGAGCTTGTAGGAGTGTGTGTTATAACTCACATTCCCACTGTTCATTCCAAATTAGTTTTAGAATCGCTTTCAAAATAAGGCATTAATGTTGCCAAACTACCTAAAAAGAGCAATTGATAACAACTTATTCTACATGCTAGCTTCCGTGTATTATTAAAGCTTATAGTCTAGAGACTTCAGGTACTATTTAGCTTTCGAACAATATGCCGATACCTATGAAAAACTTTCAGTCCTTTAGGTCCGAATATCAAAAAAGGCAAAATGACTATTAACAGAAGATAAATAATCATAAGAATGGGCAGCAAAATCGTCATCAAAGAAAATAAATTAAGCTAAAAAAGGATGCGAATTGAGATTTCCCCAAAATGTAGGCTTAACAGGAATAAGTTTGAGTACAACAACATATACCAAAGATTTTAAAAGTTATGCTATTGAATACATATCCAAATCTTATATCCATTAAGATGTTTCTGGATCTTTAACCACAAATATATTTACATTATTGTATTTTTTTATAATTACTGAATTGACTAATATTCATATTGCTTACTGCAAGATACACTCTGAAATAAAATGAATTTTTTACACAATGTGATTAGTTAAAATTAATAAGCTAAAACCCGTAGATTGTACCTTAATGCACTAATGATTAAAAGTCTGTTGAACCATGTAAACTGGAAAAATTTATATATTATTAAATATTTCAGCCATTCTGTTTTGGATTCATGGCATTCAAACATTTATGAATTCATTGATTGTCTGGTAGTCAACTCACTGAGGAATTTTATTCCAAATTTGACACCTATCGATACATTAGACGTTTTATTTGTAAGCCTAATCATATTCTTCTATCTCACTTCGTTTTATAATTATTGTTATAACTTATATTCGAATAGATATACATTAAATAGATTACATTGAAAATTTGATAAAAATGCATAACGTTGGAGTAAACAATATTACCAATTTTCAAATCATAGAGCTAAAATACTCTTAAGCGTATAAACATGATCAAAAAATGCTTTTCAGTCTAAAGCTGGTTTGAAACATGGTGATTTACCAAAATTTCAAGCTCACATTTTTTCAACTCCTTCCGTAATTTCTCTTAACATAATTTACTCTGAAAAAGTATCAATGTAAGGAAATCTATATCCTTTTCCTTATTGACAGAAAAGTTCAGAAATTAAATAGGTTCCTATGACAACCAATATTTTTAAGAATATTTCAATATGATCAATATCGAATAGATTCTGTGCATACTGAAAATATGCATGTTCAGCTAAGGTTTTGAGTTTTCTTTAAGTTTAGTCCCAAAAAGATTCCCAAATTTCTTTCTCGATATATCTTTCATCTCACGTGCGGTTCAAACTCTCTTTTTTCCGCTTGAAGAAGAGGTTATAAAACGAATTCAATGCAATGTTACTGCAAGGCGCCTTTCACTGGAGTTTGTGTACAGAATCTTAAGTCCAAAATCCGAGTGTCGGATGGTAAAAATACCAATGTGCGAACTGGTGGAGCATGTCCTTGCATACGAGATATGAGAAAGCGAGGGCTATAAATACATACATATTTATGCACGAGTAGTGCATTCGGTCCACACAGTGAGTGATTTTTCAATCTGCTGATTGTTTTATTTGCGAAATTTACGAGAGTTAAATTGTATAACAAAGAAAGTGGTGAATTCAAGGTTATTTTTATGCTTTGCCTTGTTTTCAACATTCTTATTGTATATTTCAATAAAAACGTACTATATTTAAAATTAGTGAATTTAAAGTTTTTTTTTACATTTTCGTATTAATAGAATTCAGATAACAAAGGTACCAAATCGAGATTTATACTTACTAAAATGAAGCAGATCCATCCAATACCAAAAATATGCTTAAATAATATTTTACACAATTATTCACATTATTCTGGTTTATTAGATATTGTTGGTAAAAATTATTCTAATGATTTTTTTTTAGTTTTTAGAAAGTTGTCTTAGAAGTTATCATGATTAAATAATGATGAACATACATGAAACAAACAATAAGTTATACATATATGTGTATTTGGTGTCCGAAACGTCATCCTGGGGGCATTAGAGACGTAACTCAATAGCAAATACAAAACCCTAGCACTTGTACGAACTCTGAATTCAGTTATAAGAAACTGTTCCTCTATGTAAAAAGGGCCAGCCGTTCCTCAATTTCATTAAATTCATTTTTTATCATACACTGTGATAATATTGTAATAAGAACCATTTCTAAGTATTAATCTCTATAGGAGTTTACCCTATGGCCCGTGACATGCATATATATATATCCAATTCAATTAGCAGGGTCTTATAGAAATAAAGCTCTTCATTTTTAACGAAGTCTAAAACTCTAAATCAGAAGCAACAGCACTTGCATCTATCAACAAGAAATATCGAACTAATAGCAATAACACCACGCTTTCAATATCTTGGTCAGGAGCTTTCATGCTGCTCAAAACTCCAACAACCTTGATTTTGAATACTTGCATTTTATAGTATCATCATAGGAAGCGATGTAATTTTTCAAAGTGCTCTAATTTTCTTTGAAAAAGCTGTCTTAGTTGATAAAATGTACAGACTATATAGATTGCTCTAAAAAAATTCTTTTTGTCGCCATGCTCTGGGATCTCTGTTGCTATATTTGGCAGCATTCGATACAGATTTTAAGAACGCTGACAATTATTATTATTAATTTAATATGTAAATATATTAAATTTATTTGGCTCTCGTACACTGTGAGATTTGTTACAAGACCATCTGACATCAAACAACATAGTTTGCTTTCCTTTTTTGGACACAGTTCAGGGTATGGGGGAAATCAATTAAAAAATTGTAGAACATCTTCGATTTAGTACAAAAAATATCTTAGTAATATTAGAAAGTAAAATTTTGCTTATTTACAATTTGCTTAATTATAATTTCTAATATTCTTACACAAGAAAAGCATAAACATAAAAAATGCAACATCTGATTCTAGCAGATACATAAATTTTCAGCACATGCTGAGCATTACTTCATTGGTTCAACATTTGTTCCTCAAATGATGATTTTTTTTTCTTTTCTTCCGGGTTATAATACTAAATATTTGGAAAATTTAACTCAAACAAATGCTCGTTTTATTCATTTTACTTTATACAGAATTCTGGTAGTTTCATTTTGTACTAATTAGATGATGTTCTACTGCTTTATTATTAATAATTATTTTACTATTTAACTATTATTATCATACTTTAGCCGTTAACTGTTTTACTATGCATTGATGATTCTGTAATTGTTTAATGGTGTACATCTAGTAACTATATTTTATCTCAATAACAGGCTTTCCGAAATAGCGATAGACACTCTCGGTTTATTAAGGATAGAATGTCTTAATAATAATGGCATATTATATAACCACGTCGCCACAAGAATTGGAATGGTATGGTAAATTATGTTCTTACTTGTAATGAATTTAGACTATCACATCATTCTTTATATAATTTTTTTACGATCAGAGCTTCAACATTAAACTGGACATGATAAAATAAGACAAACACGCATTTTTCAAATATTTAAAACTAAGCTTTTTTTCAGAGATCAACTATTTTTACAAACTTTAATCTTTAATAGCTTAATACTATTTTTATAAAACAGCAAACATTGATCGTCCTATTTTTAGATCCCACTATTCAAGTGGCCAATGATATAGTTAGTTACTCAAAATCTCTGGTGGAGATAATTCTATGTTTAAAACCTTGCGTTGATTTTTTTTACCAAAATTGATTGCCATTTGCGATTTTGTTTTACAATTTTTTCCTACGTAAACTATATGTATTAATTTAACGAACTATCTTTTCTCGTTACAACCATCGACATTTCCATCTTTTTATATCAAATTGTCGTATTTCAGTAAAATCATCATTAAATGGAGAATAGCATATTAGCAATCACGCACAATTTATCATAATACTCTGTCCTTTTAGGCGGTTACGTCGTAAAGGGGACGGGAGAGAGGAAAAGTTTCCAGTACGGTAACTGGTTCACGCCTTCCTATTCAATGTAATGATGGTAGTGGTTTTGGGTCTGATTACTTCCTGCCATTGATGGGACTGGCTCTTTCTTATGTGCAGAATCGGTCATTGAGGTCAATTAGGGACCCATCCATGGTTGCCGCTTGTCACTGTAGTGGTGTCGGAATCATTTAATTTAATCATATAACTTCTGGTAAATCGGGGTTGTTCAAATATTCTTCCTAATATGCATTAATTCCAATGGATTATCAATTGGAATAAAGAGGGAAGGCGAAGCATGAAAATAAGAGATGGATTGTCAGCATAAAGAATGAATTCCTTTAAAGGAAAAAGAAATTTACTGATTTCGGGTTGAATGGATTATAATAATATTTATAATATGCTATTTTATCAACCAGTACGTTATTTCTCCTACAATTAGATTTCTTCCATTGATAAAAACACAATAATGACGAGTTTGTTTTTATCGGATGCAATTATTCTTGTTTTTTAATTACGTAATAAATATTATTGGTAATACATTTTCTTATAAGTGTGGGATAGTATTATGAACTCTTGAATTTATACAAATTCTTTACGCATATTATATCGTAAGAAAATGATCATGCTTAACATATATAACTGCATAAATTAAGAGATTATAAAGGATTAATTTTTCTAATAATGAATGAGAATACTAATGTCATCAAGATGCAATCATCAGCTTTTGTTTAGTTAATATATGCTTCAATGCTGAATAGAGTTTTCATTCCTTCAGAGGTGTCAAAAAGTAAATCCAATCAATCTTGACAAATATCTAATTCTGATTAATGTTTGATAATATATATATGATAATTTTTTTATGCTTTCATTTTCAACGTTTTTAGAAGGCAAACAAAGTTTTGAGCCTCGCCCAATTTTGGGATGAAAAAACCCATCGTTTTATTAAATATCGATAATACATCTGATAGCCTCATAGTCTTGTGCTTGTTTCAAACTGGTTCATGATAAATTAATTAAGATAATTCGTAAGAATTCAGACAATGTATAGTTTGGAAACCAAGTTTTAACTTTAATTTACGTAACAACTTTCTTCAATATTTTCTAATAACCCTAATTTAATTAATTGAATTTATTCTTAAACAAAAACTCTTTATATATTAAATAAATAAATTTTTTGCTTGATTAAAAACTTTGCTCGAAATAGGCAATAACAATCTGTTCTACCAAAGTTCTGTTCTTTTATAATCTGTTTTCCAAGGTAAAAATTATAAAAGCAAACAACAGATAATTCAAAAACTAAGCTGTGAAACCTGACTCCAAAATAAAACCATATTAGTAGACGATAGATAATGGAAAAATTTTACAGTGAAATCCGACTTCAAAATAAAATACATTAGCGAACGATAAATATTTCAAAAGCCATATGGAGTGTGTCGACTTCAAAATAAAAAAAATAAAAAGGATAGATCGCCAACTTATTATCTACGCGTTTTGAGGCTTCAAACATTTATTTCCTTCAAATTTTGAGGATCCAGAAACCTCAAACGAAAACTATAATATGTTCTCAAATGAGGAAAAATTCAAAATCTTGTATGTAATTTTTTACTATAATGAGCTTGTATTTGGAGAATTTTTTTCAAATCAACGGCCTTGATTAAGCTTGAAACTGATTATCAATGAAGGGTTTCTAAAAGGCTGTAATGAAATGAGTAACATGACTTAAAAGTGTACTTGTTAAGAAATTTCAGTATTATGTTTTCATATTTGGTAGATGAGTACCTTGAAGAATAGTTTAGTTTAATTAAATAAAACATATTTGAAAATAAGATAAAACTATAATGTAGACGATAGTATAAATTATAATATTTCTTTCTAAATCATATCGATCTTATTATTAAAAATAAAAAAAACTCAGAAAGTCAACTTTAACGCCAGAGAAACAAAATTTTGCATCAAAACTATCCATTTGTGCTTTTATAGTGGTAGGTGTGTATCCTTAAAAATTATTAAATTTACTTCGATATGTTACACATTTTACTACTTCAATAAATACTAAAAGTGTTTTAAATTGATTGACAGTAAAAAATAAAACGATCGAGTTTCAATTATCTCTTCATTATTTTAATTGATGCCTGATTCTTTACTGACAATATTAGTTATTCTTTACTAAACTGCATCGATCAAAACAAAAAAACTCAAAATATTTAATAATCAGGACTTCAATTGAAATTTTCCGATAAAGCGTAGTAAAAATTGTTACTGATCTTCCATGAGATGACGGAATGTAGTTCAGTAAGTACCACACATAATGACTTGGAGGACTCCCATATTATATGGGAGGAAAATGTAATCCTAATTTCATTTTATAAAAATCATTGATTTCGAGTAATAGGAGCTAAATTCAATAACCGCTATCGTAAACAAATAGCCTCCTAATTAATATACTGTCTTTTATTTTCTAAGAATATAAATATACTAAATCATAATTTTTTTACTGTATCCAATATTAGACAATGACAATATACTTGAGATACATTTTTAGAATGGTAAACATTTTTTGTCGATGTAGAAATTATCCGACTATGTATAATAGATTAAAAGCGTTATTTTCATAACACAAAAATAAATTATTCAAGACCGTATTTATCAGTAGTAATTTTATTTTAAGATCCAAAAACCAGTTTCAAAATCAGCTTTGCAAAGATTCTTGATCTTGAGTGCTTATATATTTTGTATATTTATGTAATTACAAATATTATTTATACTAAATGCGAAAATATTTTATAATGATGAGAATATATTTGTAATCTTTTAGTATAAACTCGTTTCAAGATCTTGAAACCAAATTAAATCATTTTTTCAGAAATTTTCCAGAATGTGTGACATCCGTAATTTCATAAGCATTTATATTATTTTTCGAAATTCAGTCCATAATTAAAAATTCCTATTGATTTAGTCCTAAAATGGAAGGGGTTGTAAAACGTGGTAACTTAAATAAAAAACAACTTTTCTTAATTTCGAAATGGGCTAAAGAAAAATTCTTTAAAATGGTAGAGGAACGCTTTGAATACGCTAGAAATTTTTGTCCAGAATATTTTTCATGGTTTGTAATGAAAAACATATATGTTGTATAAAAGAAAAGTCATCTCAACAATTTTCACAGACTGGGTATTAAAATTAAACCAAAGAAAGATAATCATATCTAACTGAGCTGCCTAGGTAGGATTTAAATCATTCATAAGAAATTTGCAATTTTGATTTCGAAATAGTAATTATTTCATAAAATATATTCAAGATTTTGTATGGAATAGTAGTATGAAATGCATATTTTTTTTTACAGAAATTTAAAACGAGTTCCAATCGGAATATGTAAAATTTCATATGAATTAAAAATGAAAAGTTTCTTATATTGAATATGTCGGGGTAAGTACAATAATATTGTATCAAATATAAATAGTAAAAATTTAATATAAATAATTCAAATAAATATGAGAGAGAAAAGTATAAAAAGCAAAATAATTTTAAAATATACTTTCTTTATTCATAAATTTTATAAATTCATTCGTACTTCTCCGTATAAGATTTTATAAAAAGTTATCTTTATGAAATCAATTAAAACATTTAAAAAATAGTGTTCCATTAAATATTTGATAATTGTTAGTGCATTTTCTCCAAAAATATTAGTATTATTATAACATAATCATAATATCCACTTAGTTGCATCCATTAATATTCGCAAATTATCCTGCCAAAAATGTGTCTATATTAACAATAAAGTTTTAAAAAGATTCTTATCATGCATGAATTATTAACAAGAGATTGAAACTATTATTTATAAAATTTATCTATTTACTGATGAATATTTGTTAAACAACTCTATAAAATATTTCAGGATCAGTTTCTGAAAAACTTAATATTTATTATGTTGCATAAATATTATTTAATATATGACTATTACCTGCATTATATTAAGTTACATAAATTTTATATTTATATAAAGAAATGTTGTTTGTTACACATATTATATCATTTATGTTATGGAAAAATTTATATTCATTCCTTTGTTTTCTTCAAATAAGTTAAAAGTGATACTTTTAAGCTTCTCACGCACAATTTATCAAGAATTACCTATCGCAAGTAATTGCAAAATATAATTTTAAGCTTTAGAGGAAAAGAAAATGTAATAAAATCTTCTGATTTCTTATAATTTTTATATTTCACTACTAAAATTTTGCTTACTTATGATTAAAAAGAATTTATTATGAATATGTAATTCCTATGAAATCGAATGTAAGATTTTTTTAAAATTTCTTCTTTAACATATTAAATGTATTGCCGCTAACAAATCTCCAATCTATCTAGGAAAATATAATTTTTGAATTTATTATTCTCTAAAAGTATCCAAAAAATAACAAAATGATGTTTTAAATCGAGATCATTAAATTTATAAAACTAATTGTTGAACCATGTGAAGTGTGAGATTTAATAATTTAAATTTTTGAGTTGGTCAAGAAATTCAATCTAAAATAAAAGAAATATGAAATCTTTTTTTCAAATTTTCCCTTTTATTCCTAACGATTTCCTTAAATATTTACCAAGGAAATTTGTCTGACTGGCTGTTCGATTATAATTTAATACTGCAACCCCTCAGCTAACAAAAGAAAATTTAATGCATAAGTTTATCATCGAAAACTAAGATTTCTGTTAATTTTTAATCCAAACCTGCCAAATAAGTTTTTGTCTATCGGGCTATATATTCAAAATCAAGCAAACACAGTAATACCAAAACATAATAATTGACCCTTTCATTATCTATCCTCCCTATCCAGCCATGCATTTTCTATGCTGACTGGCCTGTTTATATTACAAACCAGGGATGTAGGATGTAAAACGAAACTATGCACAGTGATAATTCATGGTACACCCTCCATGTTTGAAGCAGAAACTACGTGATAGAATTTACATTTCCTGTCCAGAGTTAAATAAATAAAATTCAGTGTACAATGTTTCTGTTTATAACAGTGGTTCCATATTAAATATATAACCGCACGACAAATTTAAAAAAATATGTTTGATACGTGCCAAATATCAATATTTCGTAACTATTGTTCGTTCAAATTAATTTGTTGCATTTCTCAAAACCTATAATTTCGTGTGTGTGGAGAAAAAAAAACTTTAATTACAGAATAGGTGACAAATTTTCGGGCAATTCTTAAGAAAAAATTTAAATAATAAACGGTACAAACTAATTTTCAAAATTAGTTTGTGATTTTGACTCGTTTCTTATTAATCATTTGGTTAAATTGTATTAAATATATGACATGGGGTCAAATGTTTGGGACCCAATTATACTTTTCTAGATTTGCTTGTTGTGATAATTAGTAAGTATGGTTATATGTATTTTTAATTCGGCTGCTTATTTCAGTACATTTCAACATGTACATTTTTGATGGCTTGCAGAATATTATGGTTCTGAAAAATTATAAACCAAAGTATACAAAATACAATAAACAGAGTTTATATAAGTTTTTATAAATGTTTTAAATATATGCCTTTTAATTTTTAAGATGTGTTTTAAATTAAAATAAAAATGAATTAAAAATGGGTTTATATAATAATAATATTAAATAATCATTTTTGTAAAAGGCGTCATTGAAATAATGAAAGGAAGATTAATGTTTCTAATGATTGTAAGGAAGACTTTCAGATCCATGACAAATTCTGCTTTATATAAAACTTATAGCATTGAAACAATTTATCTAAAAATAATTTGTAATCATGATAAAAATTTATTATTGAAATATATTTCAAAGGAGGAGCTGTTGATGGTGCAAATTTAAAAGATGTTTACATGGATGAAATATAAACTTCGATGAGCACATGGATATTTAAATGAACATTTTAGATCTGTCAAAATATTTAACATATAATTACTTATAAAATATGAAAACAGAAAAATATGTATAAACAAATGCTAGAGAATGATCTTAATGAGCTTGAAACTATACAATTTTATCAGTATTAAAATTATTTTTTATGAGAATGTGAAAGAGATAATTAATTAATCATTGCTATAAATTATTACTGAATCATAGTAATATACATGAAGTTCCAAAATTAAATAAAAAAATATGGACTTCATTATATTTATTTAGCATCATTTAAAAAATTATAACTGAATAATCAGAAGGAAGCAGCATATATTACTGCATTTGATAGGAGATAACTTTTCCATGTTTAAAGGTAGCTTAAATGTTCAGAAAACCTATAGAACAGAACGCCATTCCATACCCTCGTATTCGTAGCTATTCTGATTTCTGAAGGTATTTTGATTTTAATATAATTCAGGAATTGATACCAGGTTTTGGAATTGTGAAGAGTTAATCTTTCCGTTTTTTCCTAAGCTCAAGGTAATGCAGATATATTTTCCGATACATCATTTAAATCACAAGCAAAAAAATATTATTAGTAAAAAGTTGATAAGGAGCATATAGGATGCGAAGAATAGTCAAGAATTAAATAGGTCAAGAATTAAATAGGTCAAGAATTAAATGCATTAGTAACTGATTAGAGATTCAAAGAATCATCTGCTCAGAAAAGTCATTCAACTACTAATACGGCAATATAACAAATGCCTAGAATTGAGGTAATTCTCTTTAGTAAGTGATAGGCAATTTAAAATTTTCCGTGTATGCGTTATAGAAGGCTGTAGAAGCTGTTCTTGTCTATATTATATCGATGGATAGAAAATATAGGAATTATAAGGTTACTTAAATATGGCTGTGAATAGTTGTTGAATATTTCTCTATCTACCAGGGTAGTTATTTTCTATCTGGGTGCGGTTTAAACTGTCTCTAATAGGATGCCGGGACGATATCCATTACGGTAATGGGCGAATGGGATGCACCGTAAAAAAAGCCATTTTGTTTTCATATCAGTACCGAATTTGCTGCAGCGATGACTTAATCATCAGGTTTCCGGACGTATTAGCATAGCATAGGTAGCTGTATTCTTGTTTCGTCTGTTTTAACTTGGTATCATCTATTTGAAATCATAAATCAGTAGAATACATTTTTGGGTCTTAAAAATGTTTACTCTCGGAAAACACGTGCAAAACAAAACTCAGTTGATTTTGAAAATACTTCACTAGGTAGCTTTCCCATTATAAACTCACAGCTTGGACTGATTTTTTTCCGTTAAAATCAGTTGCTCTAAAAAATAATATTATTGATTCTGGATTTAAGAATTTTTTCCAGTCTATTATTTCTGTGGGAGAATTAATACTGTTCAATAGATGTGAATGAAAAAAATAATAATTTTAATGACGATTAGTAGTCTCAATTACGATTAGTATTTCACCAATTTGAATAACATTTCACTTCTCAAAGTTTACACATTTATCCAGAAAATTTAATGTTGTAATATCTATATATTTCATTAAAAAATATGTGCTCTGTTTTCGAGATTACAACAACATATTTTTGCCAATATCTTTCCTTGGATTTCGCAATCCATAATTTTCATTATCTGCATACAGATGTCAAATGTTTCGCTTGAATATTTTTATCATTTTTGAACAAAAAAAGGAAATAATAAAATATTCCAAATGTTAAAGGGAAATATAGTTTTTAAAGTATCTCTAATAAAAGGAACAAAAAGTTAAAAAAAATCACGTTTTGATTTTTGAAGCAAAAAAAATGTATATGATGACCTTTATTAGGGAGAAGACAGTATAGTCAGGAAAGAAGAGTGGCTGTACAGACACAATATCAAAAATATATTCTAATAACAATTGTAACAAAGAATTAAGTTTATATAAACAATACAAACTTTCCTGACTTACCAATACTTTCCCTGAAGGTTCAAGCTTGAAACAGGCTTCTTTCATTTAACATTTTTATACCTTTAGAATTTTTAAATATGCTATCATGATTATTGTCTTGAAAATTCAATAATTAACACAATGGTGCTAGAGATATTTCAAGAAAAAAATTAGCATAATTTTCTTTGACAATAACTTATTTTGTCTTCCGGAATTTTATATCGGAAAGAAATACATAATAGAAGCGTAGTTTTAACAAAATATATTAATATTTATATTAAAATATAATAATCAAACAAAGAAAATTAATTCAATCAAAGCTATTTTCCCTTAAGGCTTAAAACGTGCTTTTTCAAAGGACATTTTTATACCTTTCGTATTACAAACTGTGATGTTCTGATAATTATTAGTTTTTAAAATTCAAATATTAACACAGTAGGAATAGAAATATAATAGAACAAAATATGTATATTTTTCTTCGTCAAATCAATCGCTTTTTTTTGTTTGTCATCATCAATCTATTCCTTTTATGGATATTTTTTATCATGTCTCTCAAATATCCAGGATTCTAAATTAAAAGGTAATACATATTAAAAGCTTGATTAAAAACATATCTCTGAATTTCTTATTTAAATGAAGATTTTTTTCGTATCTGTTGCATTTTGTACATGCTTATTCACTAATGAATCAAATCCTATATCCATGCCTCTATTATAAATTTAGCAATTTATCTATTTAAATTGTCCATTCTTTAGGTAAAATTTACTTTTTTGCTAATAAAACTTTAATAAAAAGGATGATTTAATATTACTATTTAAGAGGGGTTTTTTTTTATTGTTGCCCAATGTATATTTTTAGAATGCACTGAATATGCAAGTTTTAATTTTGATAACTAATATGGTTTTGAAATAATTACAGGATTTTTAATGCTTTTCAATTTTGTAAAATATATGATATCAGAAATAATTACACTCTTTCTATTTCCTTTAAATTTTTAAAATACGATTATAATATGTAAAGAAAAAAGTATATCCAAATTTTTGATAGTAATTATATTTTATATTAATAAAAATGATTTTTAAAAATTAAAATCATACAAGTTTTGTAAAAACAAAATCCTAATCCTAATATTAAGTCATTCTTTTCATTCCCTACAGAATAATTCCTTTAATTATAATATTGTAACTTAAACAAAAAATTTCCTCATCTGAAATCAAAACAATCAAAATGCTTTAAAGTTATAACAATATTAATAGCATTTTATCATTTCGGTAAAACAAATTAATATTGCAATTATTTTCTCAATGGAGGAGTTTTAAAAAACTATACAATCTCAAGCATTCATTTTTTTATTTACTTATTAGTATTATTATTTGAGAAATAGCTAAAAAAGAAAATTACAAAAACATATCTAAAAAAATTGGTTAATCTCAATACACTTTAAATGCCATAAAAGGAAAGTGGAAGTGAAACGATATAACATTAAGGACTAGAGAATTATTAAAAAATCAATTCAAAAAACGATATTGTTTTTCAAATACCCTTGGCTTTCGTTTTATTCAGCGAAATGTTCAGCAAACAAAGTGTAGATAGAAAAAAGTTTACATTGCTGGAATATCGGAAATACATTTTTACGATAATTTCTGTAAAAACTGAGATTATGAAAACCAAGAAAAATCTGCGCCTATCTTTTATTCTACAGGTATCTATTTCTGAGAAGACTCCTTCTGAGAAAACTTACTTTTGGAACTAATATATTATTATTATATGAAAAATAAAATATTTGTTTCTTTGCAAATTTTAACAATTTAGATCTTAGAATTAAAAAATCTTCAGTTCTTTAAATAATAACATTTCAAATAAATTTCTTAATACTCAAATACAAGAGACTAAAATATCGAATTTCTTAAAGCTAAAATATTTGCGTGTTATTTGCTTCTAAATATATTAAATCTTAATTTATTTTTTCCAAAGAAAAGGATATTTTAAACATTAATTATTTATAGAACCTATACATTTATGAAAAATTATTTTTATTACTCATATACTTGATAATTTTTTTAATTTAGTATTTTGTTTTTGTTTCATTTTGTTCATTGTCATTTTAGAAGTTCGAAAAATGGAAGAAATTCCCATAACTTCTCTCAGCAGTTTAAAAGATATTGGAAATCATATAGGTTAACTTCTCTCAGCAGTTTAAAAGTTATTGGAAATCATGTAGGTTATATTATATCAGCAACATAAATCAGAAATTTTTATATTGGTCATGGCTATATCATCAGACATACAATATCACATTTGATTATAGCAGTCCACGATTATTGCACGACATTATCACCCAGAGACTCTCATATGACTGCAAATAACCATCGGAAGCAATGAGGCGTCCAAAGGAACCGGAATCTTCAGTTGTTTGGCACTACAGATAATGCTTGTAGGCGAAACTTTCTTTTTCCACCACCTAATTCTGATCGATTAATGACCCTTAGTTCGGCTGTCGTCCAGTCTACCTTAACTGTTTCCAGGGAGAGGCGAAAGAATGAAGGTGAAAAAGAAGAAATCGGATGGGATATTGCTTTTGGGGAAGGCTGACTACGGCCAAACGTGATGAGAGAACAAGACCGAAAGATCTTATTCGAACGATGCCACTTAAAAGAAGCCGACGTCTCTCCCCGACCCCTCTCACCACACTGTCTTTCCTGTCTGGAACGTGCCCGGCAAAGAGAAAAGTAGGTTCGGAAACAGTGGGTGGAGACAGCATTCGAATAGAAAAAGAAAAAGGGGAGAAGAAATTAAGATATATACTATTCAAGGAGAGTAGGAGGGGTGGAAGGCTGCATTGACCAACTCGTTGCTCCTTGGGAAAATTAATAGAGCTAAAGCCATCTTTTATCAGCTCTTTTGATAGGAAGAAATTAAATATATACAACTCTCTTTTCGAACTTGTTGTTTGTATTGAAGAAGAAAAATTTATTATTTGGAAATCTTTGGTTATTGCGTTTTCCTAAGATTCTGTTCGTATTTTTCTGGGAGAATAATAGTAAGTTTTTATCACTATATTTATAAATGAGCTGGCACTGTGATTTTTTAAATTATGAAATCAGAAATTTTTGATTAAATATTTGATGACATAAGATACATATTTCAATATGAAAGAAAATTCCTGTTCTAATATAATTATTAGTTATTGTTAAATATTTGCAGTTAATTAATTAAAGTAAAAGTTTCTAAATATAAGTTAGAGTATTACAGTTCAGAATAATTAATGATAGTTATTAACTTTTCCTGGCATCTCTTTTATCGCAAAAAAAAAAGATAATTTAACTTTTGAATTTGTGACCATTTTATAAAATAAAACTTTCTTTGAAGTATTCATACAAAGTGAATATAAAATTTAAAGTAAACATAAATTACATAAATTTTTAAAAGTATTTATTGTTTTAATATTACACACACACACACACACACACACACACACACACACACACACACATATATATATATATATATATATATGAGTCTCTTATTTGTTCATTTTCATAAAGAAATGAGTGTAAATAAAGTATTCACGTCAGTATCTTATGAATTATTTTAAATTCACGTAGAATGAAGACTAGATTTTAAATTTAATAAAAATGGAGCAATACGTCCCTTTAACACTCAAAAAGTATTATTTTTCTATCATAACTGAGGCTTATAAGTTATAAGTTCCATGCTCTGTAATTTAAATTTATATTACTTAATAGTATCAGAATTTAGAATATCATTATTTATTTGAGCAATTCAATCATATATTCATTACTAACCTTAAAATTTAAAAAAATAACAAATTTGTAACTTTTAAGAGTGTAAAACTAAAAAAAATACAGATCGTGTGAAGAAAACACACCTTAGGTTGGAATCTCAAATATTTTCAAGTTCTAAAAATCTTATTATTAATTGCTATTTTAATGACTTACCAAATATAAACTTTTAAAGAGCATCTACCAAAAATTAACCGAAAAAGGTAAAACTCTTAAATGAAGGTCTTAAAATGAAGATCATGTGTTTTCAACAATTTTAATTCCAATTTTAATGAGCATAAATAGATAATGAAAATTATATAGAAATATAGTGTAATAAAGTTATTTTAATGTTACTTCTATAATAATAATTTTGATCTAATAACATATACTTAAAAATTATAATTTGATTCTCATTTTTACATTACTCAAAAAATAATATCTTATACAAGCGCCATGGACGATAAAAAATTTTCCTTTTCAAAAACTGAAATTATTTAATTTTCATAAGGTTTTAAAACGCAATATTCCCATTTAAATTAGTAGCAACGTAAAGGGAATTTTGTAGATTCATAAGAATTCAAAAAGTATTATTTCCATTATGAAGGCGTTCATATTCGTAACAACATGAAGTAAATTTTACAGAATCACAAGATTTTTAAAACGATATTCCCATAATAAAGACACTCATATTCATAGCAACGTAAACTGAGTTACCACAGTATCAAAATATTATAATGTATAAAGAATGAAAAACATTTAGTAGTTCAAAAATAATTTCATAATGTTTATAAGTGGTTTCAAATTTTAAAAGCAAATGAAGACATTCATATTATATGTTGCAAAAGTACAAATTTTGCAAGCACCAAAATATTATAACATATAATGAATGAGGAGTATTTAAAAGTTTGAGAGTACTTTCATGAAGTCTATTAATACTTTTGAATCTTAAAAGTGGATTTCAATAATGTGCTGCTAAATAAACATTGTATATAATCTATAATTTATAATTTAACAAGTTTTACGGTCAACAGAAAAGAATTATCTAAAAAAATGCTTAAGAAATTTTTCATACATCCACAATTTATTCTGTTAAAAGACACCATTATGCTTAATTTTGCATAGCTTGAACTAAACATTATTTAATGATACATAATTCAACCTTATAAATATTCAACAGAGTTTAAAATTTGAGGAGTTTATAATAAGTGAGAAGTCCAGAGGCCAAATGCTTCGATACCATCAATAAATGATCCCATGCTAATTATGGAAGTACAGTATTACATGCTAATATTCATCAGTAATTAATACATAGTTTCCTTGGCTCATAACATAATAATGATGTTCAATAACTAAGTAAAATACAAATTTACGGAATGAGTTTATCGAGTTTTACTAAAACAAGAGAGACAAAACTTTTCTTCCTTTTGTCACAGAATGAAAATCGATTTAACATTCTGCTTGCTTTAGTCGCTTTTATCGAATTCAGATGTATTGATGCTTTCTGAATCTTTAATGTTGATCCCAGAAAAGTTTAATTAGTATTCATATTAAAACATAAATCAAACAAATTAGTCACACTTAATTTAACACTCAGTCAATTTTAGGTTTATGCTAAGTTCAGAGGAGTGAAAAAAATAACAATTACAGCGATACAAAATACAATAATATATTTTTCTAAAGTGCATTCAAACATACTTTATCTTTTAAATATATAATTTATCATTTACGTAATCAATTATAAAATAATTGATTTTGCAAAATGGTAAAGAAAAGGGAGTTTTTTTAATCGACACTAAGGAAGACACTTTTAAAAGTGTGAATTTTTTAAATAACTAGCAAGCATTACTATAATACTTCAATTAAAAATTTGGAAAACACTTTAGGTAATACAATATTCATCAGGAAACTTGAAAAATTTAGTTTTATTGTAATCAAGAATTTTCTGATGTCATGAATAATTAATTACTTCACATTTAATATTTACTGAATCTCATTCATAGTAATCTTCACTGTCTATCAAATGAGCATGTTTTAATATTCGAAGTATAGCTTTAATGATTATTGCGACTTCCTTTCAGTGCAAATGGAATGTA
Source organism: Argiope trifasciata (assembly GCA_026543055.1). NCBI lineage: Eukaryota > Metazoa > Arthropoda > Arachnida > Araneae > Araneidae > Argiope > Argiope trifasciata. Next base: position 2,937,376 of record JAPMOQ010004434.1, on the reverse strand, counting down.
GACAAAAAAATATGAAACTAAAATAATCACAGAAATATATATTGCTAATACTAGTTTAAAGAAATATATTTGTTGAAATCAGTTTGAGATACAATCACGAATATTTAAATATATCTCAAATATTATTGAATAATTGCAGCATTATGGGAAGATGCACAACAGTAATGTGAAACTCGCAACCTTTCATTTCCCTTTTGTAAATGAGATTATTCAAAAACGTTTTTTATTTATTTAAAAACGATAATCATCCTTTTTCATATGTTACAATTATTTAAAGATTAACTCACTATGGTTTTGATAATAGGGTTGTCTAATAGACATGACTTTGATAGATTTTCCCTCTTCTTTAAATATTTTATTCTATTCAAATACACCTGTTTTTGAAATCGAAAAATAAAACTGACTTAAAAGGTGTTTTCTTTAATATTTAAATGTTTTTGAAGTAAATACACTTTACGAAAACAATTTTATGCATATTTTTTTCGGTGTTCAATATAAAACTTTCTAATGTGAAAAATTAACAAAAAGCGTTCTTTATTGATTACAAATTTATTATAAAATCAATTATTTTTAGATATTTATGCGAATCGCAAAGATATTTCTTAAAAGTTTGTAAACAATTTCTGGCATATAAGTCCTTTATATAAAGTATTACCAATAAGTTTTGATTGTATATTTATGTATACTTATATCATTTCTATATATTTTATTATTAAATTAATATGAAACATTAAAATACGTTTTGTAAGATGACAAATCAAAATATGTTATGAAATGATTTTTCTTGCAATACTGTTATAAGAAAAAGCCTATATAAAAAATTTACTTCAATGAATATTATTGAAAATATTATTTTATCATGGGAATTTATGTAATTTAAAACGCAGATGTATGTTCAAAATTTTTAAAATGCTTTAAGTTTCAAATTTCTTTTAAACTACTACTAGAATTTTATGATTTGGTAAGTTCCTACATTTTCGGTGTGAATCATGGACTATTGTTATTTGTCTAAACTATAGCTGGTTCTCAAATTACGTTAGATAGTTTAAAGTAAAAATAAAGAAAAAAATTCTGATTTTAAAAGAAATTCCAAGAATACTTACTTCTCAGAGAGACCAGATAGTTTTAAAACCAATAAAAGAATAGTTAGCTGCGACGAAAAGGAATTTCTTCGTTTTTTCACATTGTTAGAATTCCTACCTTCTTTTTTCATTGTATCCAAATATAAAAAATAATCACATGGTACACCCATGAAGTAAAATAAAACATAGATTCCTAATAATAATTCAATTATTGAGACAAAATGTAATGACAAATTGCAAATAAAATTTCCAAAAATTTCATACCTTTCACATCTTCACAAAAAATAAGATTATTGTGCAGTTTTGATTATTTTGTTTCTCTTATAAGAGTTAAATATTTCTTAATACTTAACTCTTATCTTTCTTATTATACATATCTTTCTTATATATATAAATTAGCAATATAAGAGAAAACAAAACTAAGTATGGATACGGAACTAAAAATAGGAATTGAAACTAAAGATTACTTCATATTCGTAAAAGATTAAAATTTAAATTTATTAAAAAAATATCATGTATTTAGAGAGCACTAATGCCACTACTACCAAAATACAAATGAGTCTCAGCAATTTAGAAAAATATGCAAAGTAATACAATGGAATCAAAATTACAACAAATAGAAAAAGAATCCGGCCTGAAGACTTTCTCAAGGGTCACCCTCAGGTAAGGATTCAAAATAAGGGATTTTTTTCTGTGAGGCATCGGTGGACAATGGTCAAAAGTATTGACACCTCGTGACCCGAAAATCCCGCGAAAATTACGGGCAAAAGAGACATACCAATTTAAACAGCAAAATACAAAAACAAAGCAAAACTTTAAAAAACATCACCAGATGAAACAAAAATATATATATATAAAGTAAAACTACATAAGAATATTAAACCACAATTAATAACTCAAACTAAGAAAAGAAAAAGTTATAATGACCTACCCGCCACAGCCGTTCTTCCTTTCCAATAATACTACTACTGTGTAAATAGACTGTAGTTGACCTAGTGGTTGTTGACCTAGAAATGGGTTTGATTGTTTTAATAATTTTATGATTGTATATATATATCATGCATTTGCTTTACATTTATGAAAATCCAAGAAGATTTCAAAGTTTTAAAGCTTCGGGGTTAAATCCGATGTTATAACTAATTACTAATTTTAATAGATGTAAAGCAAGCCCTTTGCAAAAAGCGAAACAGGATTATAACTACTTTGATTATTTTTTATAGATTTTCGCCATTACAAAGCACAGTGAATTCTATTTTTATTCTAAATTGCAATATTCTTCCAAGTGGGACTTGTAAATGAATATATGCTACAGACATGGCGATTGGATCTCGTCACCTTGGAGTGTACACGAAAAGATGGGAGTCGGTTCTCTCATCGATGAATGGATGCACTTCGGATGGGTCGGTGAGTAAGGGATATTATTTTCTAAATTGATATATTTACTATAGATAAAAAATAAGAATATATATTAATAAAAATGAATTCTATTTCATAACAATAATTTTAACTGTATTTTAACTGTACAATTGCCATATTAATATTTTTAGACAAAAAACACTAAATATATTCTACAAACATAAATTTCGTGTCATTTGTTTTATGATTCATTCTAATTGTGAAATCATTCTAATTGTAAATTTAGAAAACTTTGACTTAAATGATCCAAGAGGTTTTAGCTTTTCAATCAGAGCTATAATATCTCTGTCCTTAATATAAAAAATGTAATACCATTAAAAAATTTACAGAATAGATATCGAAAAAGGTTGTTATTGTTAAAAAGTCAATTAAAATACATTAATTCGTATTACAATTAAAGTATAGAAATATGACAATGCAATTTTGTGATAGAACAACAAAATCTTGCAAGAATAAACATTATTTTAAACTTATCTTTTAGAATAATTATTCATTTAAGGATTTTCTGATTTATTCTTGTAAAACTGTTTGCTTAATTTTAATTGGAAATATTTCTTTATCAGAAAATATCTGTTTCCACGTACCTTAAAAATAATGAGTAATCATTGTAATTTTGTATAAAAAAACGAATATATTTTTGTATGCTATATAACACATTAATTTCAAACCTAAATTTCATTTCCTTTAGTTTCTTCGTGCTCAGTTAATTAACAAATTCCGTGTAGTATTAAAAATTTTTTAAGTAATTTCAAAAAGTCATTTCAATTTATTTATTTTGCTTTCATTTTCATCAAATGTTCAAAAATTTAAGGAATGTTCATTTAATTAGTGATATTCAAAGACATATGAACAGCAACTCAGGCATATCCATAATTGTCTAAAAATCTCTATGCGGAAAGCACACATATATAAAAACTTTTTTAAAAAATCTTTTATAAAAACATTATGAGATATTTAAGAGCAAAATAAGACAAATTTAATAAGATATAAAAATAAGACAAGAATTAAAAAAATTGCAAGAAAAATTTTACTTTCAAAACATTTTAGAGAAAATATGTTTCCATCACAAAAAAAAAAAAAAAAAAAAAAAAAAAAAAAATCTTAAAAAAAGTTGAAACTTGAAAATTCTAGAATTTTTTATGAGGTATGTAATAAACAAAATAAAGAAAACTGAAACAGTACATTTTCTTATTTAGCTGTCTTTCCATGCACAAGATTATTTATATATTTCTCATATGTGTAATTAAATTCCTAAAATAAAAATTTTACGTTTGTGTAAAAAAACTACATGCTATTCCGAATTCCTATGAAATTTTTGACTCACATAAAAAATATCGTAATTAAATTTAATTGTCAGAATTTTTCTCTCTCTGATTTTTATTTTTTGTGGTTTATAGAAAACTGAAGAAATTTGGAAATAATATTTATATATTATTTTTGTTGTATTTCATAAGTCTTTTAACAAGTATATATAATTTTTTTTTCTAAAAAGAAGTAAAGTCTTCATTTTTATCTCTCAATTGAATTGATTTTGGTGCTTTCAATTTAATAAATGCAATAATTAAAATAAGTACAATAAATGTTTCAAATAGAGTTGGGTGTTAAAAGGCTAAAATAATATCCAGAATGTAATGTGAATATTATTATGCCATTCTAAGCGTTACTTTTTATTTATCCACGGAGTTGTAAAGAGAAATAATACTGATTTAAAATGACTACATAAGAAAACACATTACGGGTTCATTTTAACTTTTTATGTATTTAAAATCTTCAATCCAGGAAACTGAGTAAAAAATAAATATTAATATAGTAATAAAACTAAACATTTATTAAAAATGTCATTTCGATGCTATTATTAATAGTTAAAAATATGAGAAATAATTAAGAAACAGTTTTATATGCATATTAAGAATTAATGGTTGAAATTTATTCGGACAATTTCACTGTCCATCGTTATGAGGGATCAATGGTAAACATAATGGGATAAACAGTTACATTTTCAAGTGAACTTCCCACATTTCTTGATTTTTTTTGTTAAGTTTCAAAAATAACATTCTTCTCGATTTCTAAGAAAATAAAAAATACAAGAATACGAACTTAACTTTGGTAAAAAAAATACGAAAAGGATCATTATTGGTGAATTGCTAGAAAGGATATTTAATATCTGAGAAAAATTTTCAAGAAATTTAGTACTCTACGGATTATTGTTGACTTTTAACTTGATTAAAGTATTCTGAACTACCCCCTCTGTAAATTTGAAATATTTGTCTTTTACAGTCTGTAGCTAATCCTGAATAAATTTGTTAAAAATCATTTGCAATTTGTTATACTCTGGTTATAAAAGTTTCAAAAATATTTAGAATCCTTCTGAGATTAAAGCGACTTCTTAAATAAATATTTAAAAAAAAATTTAAAAAATTTCATAATTAAAAAAAATTAATAGAAATAGAATAAGTAAAAGTCTTTTGAAAAGGACATGATCACATTTAAATTTCATCCTATATTCTAATCTTATAAATTTGTTTAAACTATCAATTTTATACAGAAGATACCGACATCCATTCTTCCCCATTGTCAAATTCAAAGCCTTCGGATAAAGAAAAAAAGGACATATCACATTTTCTAGCTGTTGAAATGAAAATTTTTAAGGGCCCGGAATGTATATCAAATTTGATGTCAGTATTAATTTGTCATTTGAGATATTGAGTAATTTTAAGAAGAGAAACATTATTTGAAGCGTAATATCATGATATAATAATACTTTTTTATGAAATATTGAATATTAAAATGTGTGAGACATTGACTATTGCACATTAAGAAATAACTGCATAGCAATAAGAAATAACATTTAAAACTTTCCGGGTTATTCCAGAAAATAGTAATTTAATATTTCAATCAACAAAAATATATTTTGAGAATGGACTTTCAGAACAAAGTGTAAAAATATAATGTTAGCATTAGATCCAATTTTCTGATATATCTTGCTTGTCAATAGCACATACGGTGATAATTAGACAAACAAACATGATGCCATTTTCAAATATTTTCAGGGAAAGTATGTATATATGTGTTATGCATAGAGAAAATCTTTCACTATGGTTTTCACAGCTTTTTCATTTCTTGCAGAAAAACCAGCATTTCTTTCCAATTAAATAGCTTATAATATGTCTCATCTCATTTATTTTAAGCCATAAATTTTCTTTTTTATTATAATAAATGCTGGTTGACTAGATATGCATACATATCTCCATCATCAAAGGCAAATGAAATTATAACGTGCACAAATACATTTATTTAGAGATTTTTCTGTGAAATTAATATTAGCTTAATTTTCTTGAAAAAGGTTTATTTCAACAAAAAGAGTATTCAAAATTTGAATGAAAATTTCATAAATTTCAACACATGATCTTTATTGATAAACATAACATCTCAAATACTTGACAAAATTCTCGCCAAACTTTTTATAACATTTCTACATATATTTGGAATTACCATCTGTGATAATATGTTTAAAACGCTTGGTGATACATAACAGAACAGAGACTTATGGTCTTTTGCAAATATAACTATTGAGATATATGAATTAAGAAATGTGTTTCTTTCAAACCCAAATATTCATCACTATATTTATCAGAAGAGCTATTAATCTTTTGATTTCTAGAAAATTCCATTATTTACATTATTATTGTTTGAAGAACATTGATAGATATGATTTAAACAAATATCTTCTATTCCTGCAGTTTAGTTATATATATTAATTATATAGTTTTCAGAACGCACATAATTTTCATTCACAAAGGATTTAATAAAGATATATAATGAAATTTATAAAAAGATTTAACAATGATTCCTAATAAAGCTAAAATGCTCTTTAAATAGCTAGAGTGCATTTGCCTTAAGAGTCCCTAATTGACAAGAACTGATTTTTGACTTCTGGGAAACTTTCGTTGGCGCTACTATACTCATACAAATCTCTGACTACAATCAATATTAAATGTATTGTCTTTAGTGATTAAATATAATTGATTGAAATACAAACTGACTGCTAGACTTCTAGTAGACGTTGGCTGAAATAGCTATATTCATTCTGGCTTCAATCAATATTTAATAAATTAGCAATTTCTCTCTGCACGTCACTTAATAATATTAAAATCAATTAAATCTAATGAATCATTTTCATTAAAAAAATTATTTAATAACAAATCTCTATCAGAAATCGCGCAAATATGTGACGGAATGTTTCTATACCTTGTAGAAATTCTTGAAATATTTGCTTCCAATATTTGAAATGCAACACAACTTCCTTGCAACAAAGTACAATTTTTTCATACTTTTAAATCATTTCCATGATAAATCATTCTAAAAGTTTAATATATTTAGAGTAATTTGTTCAATTTACCTAGAACTTTCTCTTTACATTTTTATTCCAGGACAGTTTAAAGATCGGATTTGCGATAAACAAAATGATACTTTTCCTCTTTAGCTCGAATCCCTTCTGGAGACTGCATCAAAAATAAATAAATAAAACCCTTCATGCATTTTTGCATCACCATCATCATTCATCATTTCATTTTGAGTCATCAGTTTCGATTAATGCTTCGAACAGACGTTGAAATTGAATTTTTAAGCATATGTACATAGATTCACTAGATCCGTATCGAACTTTGCATTAGATATCCAATACAACATTTTCTCGCTTTAATGGTATAAGTCACGCTTTGCTAAATATTTTTAAAATATTATTCTCTTACTGATGCAATTTGGTGTATCCCGTATACCATTTCTTTTAAAATAACGGTTGATGCTTAAAAAATTCTAATCCATCTCATTTCATCATTTTTTTTCCCTTCATATTTTTAATATTTTCACCTTAGGTATTGCTATTATAATTTGCTAAGCTTACAGTGCAGCAACTGAATTAAAAATAATTTTTTCATTGAAACAGTCATTATACATTTTGAAAACTTGCAAATACTGTTTCTGTTTTCACTATTATGTTAGTTTTTAGTTAAACGCAAGTAATGTGCTTGGAGGATGTTATAGTTTAATCATCTGTGCATATAGTATTCCATTAAAAATCTTCATTACATAGAGATGGTTATTGCCTGCTCGAATTCTAAATTAGTTATCCCATTATTCATCCCGGTTTAATTTAAATTTTGTTAATATTTTACTCTTTCACAACGTCATTTTTTCATTCGGTAAAACATTTTGATTTAAGATAAAACTTTCTATAATTACTCTTTGAGAGAAAAATAATAAATATATTTTTTTAAATAATTAATTTTGAAACATTTAATGTAATCACATTTTAAAACATCCATAAGATTAATTTATTTGAGTCATAGAGCTGAAATGTAAACGAATAAACTTGTTGAAAATTTATTTTAAGCGAAATATTTGTTCTTTGATTGATAGTTGATAATCAAAATCATAGAAGAATTCAAACTTCATTTCTTGGAAGAATAGTAAATAATTCACATATTAGTTTAGTTAAAGCTCATTTTTGTATAAGCATTTAACCTATAAAATTACCTTAAATATTTAAAGGAGAATATAGTTCTTTTCACTATATAAAAAAAAATATTTAGAGAAAACATAATTCTTTTTCATTATACGAAGGAGAATTAAGAAAAAAAAAATGCAAGCAAAGAAACATTTCCCATTCATGAAAAATGTATAACATACATAATATTGAAAAATAAAGCCGTTAAAAATGCATTTTCTTTGCAAATGTGAACTGAATTTAAAAGAAAAGTCGTAAATTTTGATACCGAGAAAAAATATCTGAAAATAATTTATTCATGTATGAATGAAAAAAGATGAAATAATCATACATCATACTGATAAACGGACTCTTTAAACCTTATGAACGTATTAATCATGCATGAGACCAATGCTTCTTTGACATAGAGCAATTATCATGATGTACAAAATCAGAATTCCTACTGCGTGGCAATATTTTCTAATACGCATTTTATTTATGGAATATATGATAAATGAAATAAATATATAATAATAAATATTTTAATACAGTTCATAAATATAAAATAATATTTTTGTCCTACACTCAATAAGTATATTTTAAACGTAAATATCTTCCCATCGTCTGACAATTGATTAAATCATGATTTCAGTTCATTCGTTTGTGATGGAATGTCTTCCTGTTTTTAGAAGATTTTTCAGTAATTTTTTATATGCTTTTACTTATTTTGAAAAATAACTTGAAAGCTTCTTTTCATTTTCATGCTGATTTCTTTTATATATCTTAAACAAAATATAGTTCATTTTCAGGCATTTTTAGTTATGACAAGTCGTTTCTCGGTAGAAATTAAGACATTTCATAGAGTTAAACATCATCGTTAATTTATTTACTTTCTTCCTAATAAATATTCATCTCATAATTTTGCATATATATCAATTATCACTGTCAATATTGGATATTTGAAATTCAGAACGTAATTATTAAACATCGGACAAATTTGAGTCAATTTTTATTCCAGATGAAGGGCATCACCTGCTACTGGAATTTAAGACATGTACATTTCGAAATCATGTTATATTTACTGTAACGAATTGTAAATAAAATATAGAAAGTATTTAAATTTCATTATTCAAATTTTCAGTATACTATTGAATACTTTTAAATGTGCATTCAAAATATCTTCCATTAAATGCAAATATTATTGTAATGAGATCTTTACATGCCGCTTTGTGAGTCATTTTGAAGTTAATGATTAGGATTATATTTAAAATTCAGAAACAATGTGGAAATCTTTTTGCTCTTTTATTTCTAAGATCTTCCATCCATTTCATGTCTCTCAATTCGCTAAGGGCTGCGGTGGTCGGGTGGTAAGGTCTCGGCTTCGGAACCGGATGGTTTCAGGTTCTAGACTCCATTCCACCAAAGAACCGTCGTGTGAGGGGGTCTCTTGCACTTTAAATCTGTCAGGTCAAACGTCCTCCCGTTGGTGTGGCGTGGTGTGGAGAGGGGGGTGCCAGTTTACCAGTCCTCGTCACCTGACCGTGGATCAAAATTACGAGGTCCGTCCCAAAATAGCCCTCGTGTTACTTTAAAACGGGACGTTAATATAACTAAACTAAACACTCAATTCGGTGAATAAGTACTCACAATTTTTTGTTGTATTCATCCTTTTTATACAAATTTTTTTTTCGTTAAGGGTAAGTAAATTCTCTGAGATTTGTGAAAATTTCAAGATGGCCAGGTGATGAGAATTTGCCTTGGCAATTAATGTTTTTAAGTTTAAATCCTGAATGCAATAACTAAAAATCTACTGTGTATAGGGAAAAGGTTTATTTGAATTTTAACTTTACATCAGTACTCTAATTAGAATTACAGACAAGCAGCGGGATTTTTTATATCATGTGAAATTCCCTCGGGCTGGTCTCTGCTCCTCATATAGCTGCAAAAATAAAATGTATGTTTTAACATACTTTGGTGTAAGGATGTAAAGTGGCAGGCGTGCTGCATCTTGGTTAGCACTAAATCTGCTACGGCTTTTCCTCCTTTCTTGTGTCTGACATAATGGAAGGTTAGAGATCTAATAGCGGCATGTTTCTTACAGTTTCTTCGAAATATGACATTAAAATTACTTCTGCTCCCTTAGTACATTAAGTAAATTATGAAATAGTTTCGTTCGTTCATGTACAATTCTAGAGTTGAAAATTTTTCCTAAGATGCTCTTCAGTATAAATTATTAGTATGGTGTTGAATTAATATAAATATCATTCTTTCTTCCTTCAAATGATTTATTTTAAGCTATATGCAATGCTCACTCATAAAGGAGTACATGCTTCCAAAATAATTCGGTTAAATATTTCTTTTTGATTCATACTTTCTTAGATAAATGATGGTCAGTGGTTAATTTATTAGGAAAAATAATGATTTTTTAGCATTTAAAATTGAAATAGATAGCAGCAAGAGTATTACTTAATAAAACATTATGTATGACCATTCATATACTTTTTAAAGATGAATAAATTAATTAATTTTATTCCTGATATTTGAAATCTTGAATAAAATTTTCCTTCCAATGAAAATCATGAGAGGTATCAAATAACGCA
>JAPMOQ010004434.1:2863563-2912906 GCA_026543055.1 Argiope trifasciata | reverse complement strand
TATATATATATATATAGAGAGAGAGAGAGAGAGAGAATTAAACAACCGTAAAGATATTTAGTAATTAAAACCTATAACCAGAATGATGAAAAATTAAAACCGAAACTAATTATGTCGGAATCGAAATTAACATTTAACTCGTAACATTGCAGAAAGTAAACAAAAATAAAAGCTAAATAATATATAAAATAATAATTTCTGAGACAAATCTAAACTAATATAATTAGGTAACCGAAACTAAAAATTGGCTTCGAACCAAAATTATTTCGGATTCGACCAAGTTTAAAATTTAAAACCTATCATTGTATTTAGTATTTATTATATCATTGTATTTAGCATTGTATTTTGTCAATTTTCAATGGTATACACAAGTTAAGGGTATTCCAATGGGTACAGCTTTCTCAAGTGCTTTAGCTAGTATTTTTCTGCCTTATTAGGAGGGAAAAAATAATCAAAAATAACTAAATAAATGGTTGGAGATTTATTGATTGTTTTATTTTGAGTAACTTTGAAAATACTAATTGCTGTCCTAAAGAATTAATTTTAACAGAAGCAAAGAAAAATCATCTTGAATCTACTTATCTGGATTTAAGAATCGAAATTGCTAATGATAAAACAATAGTTGGTATATATGTTAAAATAGACGATTACAGCTTTAAAAAAATTAAACTCTATAATTATCACTCTAACCTTTACTCTAAAATTTTCACAAATTTAATTTTCTCACAATTTAATAAAATTAAAACAATTTGTAAAAAAAAATTTCCTTTATAAAAGCAACAAATACTTTTATTAAAAATTTAAACAAGAATTATTTTTCCAAAAACTATTGTAATATTAATATTTTAATAAAAAAAGAAATGATGAAAAATAAATTTTTAAATTAAAATAAAATAGATGGCTCTCAGAGCCTCCCTTTTATTTATTTTTTCCTCTTCTTGACATTGTATTCAAATTCGAATATTACGGTATGGTGAGATTTCTTTGCCTGTTACTGGTATGTTCTTTCCCTTTTTCTTTTCTTAATTATTTGGTGGGAAATTGAATAATATTAGTATTAGTATTATCATTTAGAATATACCTACTGATTAGGATTAAAATAAAATACTGATTGAATCTGACGATGAAAAACAAGTCAAATATTTAATTTTCAAATTGTTGCAATTATCCATTATTTATTGACTTCTGCAATTTTATTAACTTTTAAGTTGGTTATTCAATTTTTTTTAATTCTAAGCTACTTGATATCATTCAACCAGTTGTTATTATTATCACTGTACCAAATAACTGTAATCAGTAAATGTCTTGCCGGCGTCCTGGCATAGGGGTAGTGTATCTTCCCTGTGATCTGGGCGTCTCGGTTCGGGCATGGTAGTTATGTGTTCTATCTGTGAGATATATGAATGAGCACCTCTGTAAAAACAGATTTTGCAAGCGAATGTGTGTTTCACCTTCATATGAGCTGCCATGTGTGTCCTTCTGTCCTTTGGGTGCTCAGAGGTCTTTACCCTCAGAAGCTACTGCACCCTCTTTCCTTTTAAACACAGACACGACATCATCATCCTCAGTAGATATCTTTTTGTTTCCATTAATAAAAAAAATGTTAACGAAAAAATATTGTTGCATTTAATTCCAACTTGCCTATGTCTGTTACAACTAGCCCTGAATAAGAGCAAGTTGTAACAGCAACAAGGCAGATTGTAACAGCTGACTTTTTTTTCCAAAAAGTATTTGTTTTGCTAAGATCCTTTAGTTTGTTAACTGTTTCTTTGCCGCATATGATGCAGGAATAATTATACTTTTAAAGACCAGCAATAATTAGTATTAATTTAATATTTCAAAATACGTAGTTTTTTTTCTAAATTTCGTTACAAGTACCTCCAGCCCCCCTGCCAATTATCATGTTGTTACTATCTTATCCTGTAAAATACGCTTCAAAAACATTGCAGGTTTATGAAAAATGTTCTTTGATTCAAAAACCTCAGAATTTCAGTTTTCTTGCCAAAAAAGGTAATTGCAATTCTATTCCCTTCCTTTTCAATTTTTAATTTCCGTTTAATCTAGAAATGGTTCGCAGACGGAAAAATAAAGTTTCTTTTTCAATATACAAGTTAAAAAAATATTTGGTGTTTTTTGAAGAAAAAAAACTCTTTTTAACAAGAAAAGAACAGCATTGAGAAAATAGCTATCTGGAAGTTTAACGAAAGGAGAAAGCCAGTTCGCGGAGAAGAAACTTTTTTTGTTCTTTATGTAATGTTTATGGACGGAATTTGATATAGTTAATATCCCTTACAACTTTTCTTCATTTATTCTTGTAAAGGAGTCTTAATCATTTTCAACATGTTTTTATTCCGTTGTGTTTTTAAAAAAACACTTTCTGAGAAATAATACATGATTAAATTATTTATTACAATTATAGATGTGCATTGCATCTATATTAAGAATTTATATAAATTCAGTAAGTAAGAATTGTAGTGTCTTTTAGAACAGTAGATTGCAAATACGTGGACGGAAAAAATCCCACCAATAAAAAACTAATGCAGAATAATAAAGTTTGACTCATAATTAGTCTAGTTAACATGTTTAAACGATTAAATTTTCAGGATCACAGGTTCATTTAAGCTAAAGAAAATCTATTAAAAAATGTGAAAAGTTATTGTACTTCTTTCAATTCCGGGATGGTGCAGTGAGCGCTGTGTGTGATACTGCAGTTGTCTTTCAGTGATATTCCATAAGCGCTAAATTGGGGGCAGATCCGGGGATCTAACAGTAGAAAGTAAAATGCTGACAATCTGTAGAGCACGTTGCGTTACAACAGAGCATGCAGGTGAATGTTATACTGACGGGAAACTTCCACTTGAAGTTTAAATGGCAGAACTGCTTGTTGAATTACTAGATTGGCGTACAAATTTGAAGTCAATAAGTTTGGAATAACCAAGAAAGTGCTCCTGCTATCATAGGAAATTGCTATCCAGACCATGAATCCAGGAATAGGATCAGTTTGTCGAGGTCACAGACAGTTTATTTGCAGGCTTTTCCCTGTCCTCCTCTGACCAACACACGGCCATCACTGTCACCAAGGCAGAATCTTCTTTCATCAACAAACATAACAGATTTCTACTCTGTTTTCCAATAAACTCTGGCTCAACAACACTGGCATCGCAAAAGACAATGGCTTTAGATGGGCGGGACGTTACAGGGGGCCAAGCTCGGAGCTGTCCTTGAAGTAACCGAAGCTCATTGTATCCCTCTGATATCAACTGTAACTCAAATTTCTGCTGGAGACCTAATAAGATGCTTCACAACCGTAAGCCGAATATGGCGGTCTTTCCTCTCAGCAGTGTCACATGATTGCTCGGAGCACGGTCTTTTTAAGGTAGTACCATCCCTTGACCACTGCCTCCACAATCATGCATAGTGGATACATTCGAGCCAAGTATTTCTGCAATATTTCAGAGAGAAAATCCACCATCGTGTCATCCTATTACAAGACCTCATTAAAATGGTAAGCTGTTGATAGACTTCTTCGTCTTCTTAAAATCATTCTTGGCTAACATCAACTTAATGCATCAAATTTCAAAGATAAAATACTTTTACGATCTTTAAAGCACGTATTTAAAGAAAACCTGTTCATGCAAATAAGGCAATCATGTAAATTTGCATGTATATGCAAATCATGATTTACATGCTAGTTCAAGATTTTCATGTTCCGACGGCGCCACTAGCGCCATATTTATGCGAGAAAAGTGAAATTAGAATTGATGTCATCTTTCCGATGTTATAAACACGCCCAAAAAATTTTATTCATCTATCGCAAGTCTTCCTTGGTGTTGGGAGGGTTTTTTTCTTACCAGTGCACATAGCCGCAAGTAACAGATTTAAAATATTTACTTTTAATGAACAACGATAAATAGAGACATATATTGTACGATACCAAGAACTAGCCATAAGCCATGTAGGAAACTTCTTGGTGTCGTGAAAGAGCAATACCTCTTAGTACGAAGGAACAAACTACACTTGATGGTAACGGTCGCTTGCAAGCAATAAGACTCAAACTGGATACAATAATATTCATAATATATTTAATGCATCTAACATAATTTTTATTTATTTTTGAACAAATATTTATTTTTTACAATTGAATCTATTTCTACAGACGTAAAAACTTGAGACGTAAAATTGAGATAACTTTGCAACTATTGAAATTGCGCAGATATTAAGGTAAAACATACATCTTGATATATTTTAAACATCACCATTTGATTGGCTGCTTTTCCTAGGGATAATCTCGGAACTCAATTCAGATACACTAAACATTTTCATTTAACGTGCGGGGATGATTAGTTCTTTTCCCTTTTGCATATTCAATCATCTACTATGAAAGACATGAACCCTTAGAAAATCCGTTTATGACCATATGGCTGTTTGTAGGATAAACAACTAAATATAAGCTGCTCTGCAACAATGACTTCTCCCTTTGCATACAGCAATACATAAAACATTTCCTGGGCGCTCTAAATAAAGATGAATGTTTCACTGCTACTATTCGAAAGTATAAAATACATATTTGAACTTTTCTTTATTCAATGGTGTATTATATATGACTCCATCTGTTATGATTTATGAGAAATAAATACTATCATCTTTTCAGGCATAAGAATGTCTACAACAATATCTCATAAATTAAAACACCCATTTGAAATTTATTTTATATTCGATTGAAGTGGCATTATTATATCTACAGCAATCATTAACATAATAATAGCTAATATTAAAAAAATGTTTTTGTCTCACTTTTACTTTGTCCCACTTGGTACGTATTTACTAAAACCTGGCTTTCTAACACTTTAATAAATTATATGAAATGTTTTTCATCCTATAAATTCATTAAACTTTCATTAATTTATATTCAATTTCAAAACCTTTAAAGCAAAGTTAATAATTAAGATTTAATTAAATAGTTAAAAACTATTATAATATTAGAAGAATTGATTTTATTGAAATTAAGGATTATTTTTTTACTGTACTCAAATATTTTTCGCATTTATTCTGCAGCCTGAAATGCTTGAAAGAAGTGTTTGTTTTCAGTAAATCTTAAGTCATTTTTACAAATTAATAATTTTACACATCTAATTTTTAGTCTGAAATGTTTGAAAAACGTTTTTATATTCACTAAATCATTTTTACAGATTAATAAATTTATTCACTGCGAATCAAATGCTTTTTCATGTTGCAATCAACGCATCATCTTTAACAAAATTTTTTTAGGATCTTTTAGCAGGCGTTATCTTTCGGTTTTTCTTTAGTAAAATTATCCGTTAGTAGATCTTTAATAAAGGAAATGGTTCTTTCATTAAATGTCTGAATATACATAAAACTTTCATAACTTGATCTAATGAGTAAATCATTATGGTTTAAATTATTTCTTATTCAAGTGATTTAAAAACCAATTATTCGATATCAGTAGTTCAGTGGTTCAGCTACATACCGTAGCTGAGAAATTTTATCCTTCTCTTCCTTTTTAAGTAATCCTGTAATTAGGATGTAGATCTGAGAGTAGCGGAAAAATTAAATTTGTAAGCATTTTTATTTTTAGAATTTCAGTTCATTTTTACTCTTTGAAAAGGGCATTAAATTAAATAAGAAAAACAAATAGAGTTTTATACTCACATAAAAGACATATTAGAATAAATAATGTATAAGATAGATATTAAAATTACTGAAATATTCTAAAGTCAAAATTAATGCTATAAAATAGCATAATTCATAGGGACGAATTTGCATAACACATGCGCCAATAAAGCATGTTAATCCCAATAAATATTTGAAAAGTTAGAAATACTAAGCTTGAATTATGATGTGAAATACTAGGTGTGTGTTATAAAACCCTGAGCCAAATTTTTATTTTTAGAGCATTATATTCAATAAACAAATCTGAATGAAAAAATGGTTAAACTTCATACTGAAAAGACTCAACAGGTTTTACACAATATAAAGTGTTTTTTGCATTGAATGCATTTTTTTAGAAAGGAAAAAAAAAAGAATGCCAAATTTTCCAGAGACGTACAGTAATTTATTTCATTGAAATCTTTTGTGAAATATTAAGCATATATTAAAAAAGCTTTACCCCCTTTTTTTAGGAAACATTAATAAAGCCGTTAAATTCAATAAACAAACATGAATACAGAAATCAGTCATTCCTCAAACTGAAATTATTTCGTATAATATAAAATAACTTACATATATTTTTATAGAAAACAAAAATAATAATAATAAATGCAGAATTGTGTCTGATTTTCTTTGTAAAAATATAAACTCTAGTTGGCCATACAATAAGAAATTGTGTCAAATGATTTAGACAAAAATTGATTTCTTGTAGCATTAAAACAGATTGCACTGGTAATTAGTTAACAAAAATATGCTTCAGCTGTACGTAATCACTGAAACGACTCGTCGAGATTTCATCCTAAAACGCCGCTAAGATGTGTTGACAGTTTGAGGAAGTTTTCCGAAACAGGACCTAGTAAGAGCAGGAGGAATTGATCCCACACCTGACATTTTGACATGCCACAAAAGGCAGCTAAGTGCTTCGGCAACCAGCGCTCAAAGTGAACCTGTCATTTCTCATAATATTGATTTCTGACTTGATCTCGAAGGGAACGCTAATACGAGAAGACTTTGCCAACAACTTTTCCTCTTCGGTAACTTGACCATCTCGGGGAAAGAGTTTCCGAAGGATGAAAAAAATAATCTTGCATTATCTGTGATAAAAAAAAGTAAATTGAAATAATCTTGTTCAAAAAATGTCCTAATGTATCAACAATATCTACATTCTAAATATGTTGCTTGAATTTTAAATATAAAAAATAAGATATATGACTATGGTAAAGCAAAATGCTGATAAGTAGTAACTAAAAAATTAATTGCTTGTAAAACAAATTATCTTTGAAAACGCATATTTTGTAACTTTTGGTTAAGAAATAAATAATAAAAATATTTACATTTTGATTCATGCTTTAGCACTGATGGGACAATGTTTAGATTCATATCTACTCTCTCTATAATATGTATGTATATATATATATATATATATATATATATATATATATTCGTCTTTGAGAACTCATTATATTAAAATGGAGTTTGCGCTGGTAGAATTAATAATTAATTGTAATCAATTGCATAACATGATAAAATTATATATGCCAGCTTTTTAATTTCAAAATGCAGTTGATTTTAAATAGATGTCAATTTATTAATTTTTTCTGTACATTCAGATTCATCTTTATTAATTGCTCAGATTTTCAAAATATTTCATAGAGTTAAATTTGCTAATTTTATTTCCCTTGAAAATTATAAAAGATGGATTTAGAGGAAATGAGCTTAAAGATTTCATAATCAAACATAAAACAAAATACTTCAGAATATATATAGTATCTTATAATAAATATTTTATATTTTTCAGCTTTCGTATTTTTATGGTATTGAGTTTTCAAGGCTTGAAAATTAAGAAGAAAAAATATCGAAACTTTTAATGCCATCACTTTTTACAAAATATCGCACAAAAAATATATTACTTTGCAATGGTCTCAGAATTATGTTTTCCCTTTTAGTTATTCACATTTAAATATATATTTTATCTAACTTTTTTTTTAATTCTTACTTTTACCTGACAAAATGTTGCATCATAAAAAATAACAATGCAGGATTTTTTAAAAAAATATTTTTTAATTGCCTGAGTATTGAATTTTAAGATAAAAAACAGTGTCATATTTATTTGCTTATCAAGGAAGATAGTACAAAAGAACTGATTATTAATTAATAGAATTTTATAGCATGATGGCGAAAAAGGCATTTTGCTTGAAATTAAAATGATACGAAATTGAATAAATATGTTATGCCCAAGTGGAATATTTTTCTGAAGGAAATAAATTTCTTTGTTTCCATCTCACATATCTAGGAAGATAATAACTAGCTTTTACTGAGTATAAAATATATTTTATCACATGTTTATCACGTGATTTTATCAATGCAGAAATGCATATGTATTTCAGTAACATGACAATTATTCAATAAAAATATGAAAATTGCAAAACACAATAAGTAAATAAATGATTGAAAATTACGACTTCTATTAATATTTTCATGTATTATTTCGTCTTTACAATACTTTCTCATGTTTTTAATGTCTTGAGTGTGTTTTTTTTCTGAAGAGTTTCAGAAGCAATAACAGTTGATTTCAAAAAAAAAATCTTTTCAAAAGTATTAAAAAATTGAGTACTATGTTAAGAATATTGCTATCTAAAACCAGAAATTTGTTGCAATTAGCATCGAGATCTTTATTTGAATTAATATCTGATAATCATTACTTGAGGCTATCCAAGACATGGGGCTGAAAAAATTCCAATATACAGATAGATTGTCACCTCCTTGATTGCTATAGAATCACGTGTGATAGATTCATATCCAGTGTTGGGATATTCGTTTAACGTAACCGTTGTAACATTTTCAACCAACCTATATTAAGATCTAATTTTAATTGTTCTTTCTATACTTTCATGATTAAGCTCTTCAATTCAATTCTGATAATTTGGTAGTGTGGCAGTTAGTTAAATGCGGTATTACTATTTTAAACTTACTCTTAGAATGATGTTATCTGACTAAAATAGCCTTCCATGAGATTTTTTTACTATTATTTAAAGCTTAAAAAATATGAAAGGAATAAAAACCTTTTCTTCAGTAAAAAAATAAGGTAACTATTTTTAACAAATAAATAACGTTCAAACATCATGTTTAGAGAATGAAAATATTTTGCAGTGCATTTTTGGATGAGAACTTCTAAAATATTTCTTAATTAAGGTATCCGCCTACGTTGAAAACACTGGTATTCGACCACATTGGCGATTTTTTTAAAAAAGTGTTATTTCTTGTAATTCAGACGTTTCTCTTTCCAAAACAATTTGTTTTTTCTTAGAGAAGGGAGGTCTAACATATTATCCAGTGGAATTTTAAGTAAAGTTTATTTTTCTGCTAAAATTTGTCTTCAACTTCAATTTGAATTTTCATAAAAATTATCCACCATTAACATGATATCTCAAAACCTAATAGAGGTATTAACATAAAAATTTCAGCGTGTGTTTTAAATAATATGGGCAATGAAATGACTCAAAATTTTGATTGTTGGTGAAATACTTTTTCTGTTATAAGAGTTTTTAGAAAAATTAAGTTGTGAATTTTTGGAAAAAATGCATATATATGTATATTTTTACCCGTAATTTCTTTGCATCTCAAACTGTTTCTTAGATTTTGGTTCATTTCATTCATCATTATATTCTGTAACGTGTGTACAAAGAAAAATAGGATTGTTGCATTACAATTTTGTGTAGAGTGTTAACCGTTTTGGTTAAATTTCACTAAAATATACCACAAATTTTCCAATTTCTAAAAAAATATTATATTCTCGAATAATATTTTTGCATTTATAGTGCTAATAATTCATAATACATCTAAAAACCAAAAATAGTTTTTAAAAAATCAAATTTTTCAAAATTTTTACTTCGAACGTAGTCGGTTACCTTAATAAGGATCGTATATTAAATTCATATAAATTTTTTTAATTCGATATGAAACTGCATCACACACATTGTAGAATTATTTTTAAGAGACTCTTTTCAATAATTTCTACTCATTAATTCAGAAATTGCTTTTCTGTATATAAAAAATATATATAAAGCATTCTTTAATTTGATTGTTTTCGAAAACAAACTATTTTTTTTTATTTCACATCATTGTTCTATCCAGTATAATTTGAGACAAATGCATTGAATCTTCTGAAATTGTATGTATCAGTTTACTAGAATTTAATTTAAAGAAAAATTCGCTGCTAATTCAAGTTAAACAATCTAAATGCAAAGCTAACAGATAATTTGAAAATTAATCTAGCTATACACGAAAATAAAATTAGCAAGTGAAATAAAAGGTTACATCGTCAACGATACAAAAAAAAAGTTAAATGAGATAAAAGCTAGGAAAAAAAACCTTTGTTCTCTAATTCACCACGTGGAATCAATTTATTCAGATACCAGCTTTTTGTTTAAAATATCCTTTTTTCAACGTTCGTAAGGGAAAAAATATCCCAAATCTCGTCAGTACTAATGAACGCACCGATGGGCAAAGGAGATAAACTAATTATACTTTAATTAATTGAAACACACGAGTCTTGTCTTAGTTTCCGGATGATGTATACATGAGTAGAATCTCTGTACTTAAAGTTTGCATAAACCTAGAAAAAAAGTGAGATGTAAAAGGATTTTGGCATTTTATTTTGCTTTATTTCCTTTTTTGTGATTTTCCTTCAACGTTTTCACTTTTATTCAGAGTCGGTGACATTTATTTTCTTTCGATGCTTTTTTACTGCCTTATAGTTACCCTTAAGTACAACACAGTTTGTAAATGTTTCTTGAAATAGAAATAGCTTTTTCGAGTGAAAAAAAAAACTTTTAAAATGATATCCAACTTTATTTTTCTAATATAATCTGTAGAAATGTACAAGTCATGTTTATTTTTTCGCTGATATTATATTACTTATTTATTTTATTTCTTAAAACGCTGTTTTATTTATTGGTATATCTAACTCTATGCATTGAATAATTTGGACAAAATAATTAAAAGATTGTGAGAGCATATCTGACATCTATCTTTTAAAAAATCTAAACGGCGTACGAAGATTTAATCTGTCCTGTAACTGTATAAATTTTCTGTAACTGTTATTCATTTCTCATGTTTTTTTTATCTTTATATCCTCATCAATTATATTCTCGTATTTTCTTTCAATCATTAATTTATTTCCTCATCAATTATATATTACTATATCTTTAGAAAAATTAACTAGGAAATATATTAAAATGTTTCAGCCTTTTTTATTTAAATATCACACTTCTAATTGCCATTCATAACATCATTTCCCGAAATAGCATTTGTTGTTTTAATTTATGGCCCTTTACAGGCAAGTCTGCGATTTAAGCCGCTTGAGCGTCAGTTTTTTTCTGTAGTTCCAACTCGGGCCAAAAGTTCGAATTAGCAACTTCATACGTCAAATTCACTAGTACAATCCCTTTTTATAAGAAGGTATATTCACACATCTCTCAGAAGGAACACATACGAAGAGGAACCGTGTCCTGGGCGTTCCAGGACTCAAACCCGGAACGCCCAGATCTCGGTGAAGAAGAGCGACCTCCGTGTCAGGACATCAGCCGAATTGGTATTTAAAGGCAATGAAGGAATGCCAAAGTCATTTTCCCCCACTACATCAGAACGTTAAGAATTTGTATTAAGGTGCTAAGAATCACATTCAAATTTGAAGTTACACACTTTTAAATAAAATATTATAAACAAGAATTGTTTCTTTTTTTTCTTTTTCCAAAACTTTCTTTCCAAAGTAGTTTAAGGTATCCGACTACGTTAAAAACACTGGATACCGCCCACATTGGCGACCTTTTTTTTATTGTTAATTCTTGTAGTTCAGACTTTCCTCTTTCCAAAACAGTTTTATCTTTTCCAAGGAAAGGAAGGCATGACCTATCATAAAGGGTCACATATTTTTTTAGCTAAAATTTATCTTTCACTTCAGATTTCTCAAAATTTTATTTTCATAAAAATTCTCCACCGTTAATATCATATCACAAAAACTAATAGAAGTATTTACATAAAAATTACAGCGTTTGTTTTAAATGGTATTGGCAATGAAATGAACCAAATGATTTAGTGTTGGGGAAATATTTTTTCATTTGTAGGGGTTTTTAGAAAAATTGAGTTGTGAATTTATGAAAAAATGCATGTATTTGTATAATTTTGCATATAACGTCTTTACATCTCAAACTGTTTTTTTAGATTTTGGTTCATTTCCTTCATCATTTTATTTTATAACTTGTGTACAAAGAAAAATAGGATTGCCGCATTACAGTTTTCTGTAGGGTGTAAATCATTTTGGTTAAATTTCACTAAAATTGACAACAAATTTTCCTTTTCATCAAAATATATAACATTTTCAAATAACTTTTTGTATTTATAGTGTTTATAATTGACAATACATCTAAAAATCATAAATAGATTTTTAAAAATCCAATTTTTCAAAACAAATTCCTTCGAACGAAGTCGGATACACTAAAAGGTTAAAAAGAAGTAAAAAAGAACAAATATGGAATTTTCTTTTCAATTTTGCCTTCAAAAGAACACAGAAAATACTCGTAGACATAAAATGATAACAATAGTTTTCAATCGGCTCATCCTCAGGAATTTGTTTTAAATATTTACAGATATTTTTTCCAATTTTGCATTTCTTTTCTTTATGATAAAGGTAAAGGTAATTAATTCTCCTTTTCATGAGTCAAAAGATAAAAAAAATTATAGAAACTCTTTTTCAAACGCTAACTTGAAGAAACGATTACCTTATATTTATAAAGTAATATCTATTTTAATATTTATTCGTTCGAATGATTATAGTTTTATTTGAAGAGAACCTTCGCTCATTAATTAAATCTTGGTATTTCGCCAACAAACTTTTACGAATATTCGTCACAAACTTTAGACGTTTCTTAAGAGTATACACTCATTTGTTCCCTCTTATACCCAGTAATCCTTTCCTGGGCGCGATTGTACCGATCGTTTTGTTGCCGAAAACTTAGAAAGGATGACAGTAACTGATTGAGTAACTTTTTCCCCTTCAAAGCTAAGCAATTGCTTTACAAATGCTCGGTTTATATTGAACAAAAAGAATATCCATTTAAGGTCACAGTAAAGCACTCCAAAGATGACATCTGAAATGCAGGTCCCAATATATGTTCTTTTCTTCTTCCTTGCTTCTGGTGGAAGCATGCTGCAATGCAACCCATTTCATTCCCGTTGGGCATGATGCCAACGACCCTCAGGGGTTGATGATGTCTTCGAAAGCATAATCATTAACTAGGAAGATGGGCCAAGCTTTATATCAAATCAAAAAATAAAATTACATAGTTTGTTGAAAGGATACGAGTAGAATGGTGCTGTTCTTGATGACCGCCTGTGATTTATCGCAGCTGTCAAGGGACGCATTGAAATTCTTTTATAATTTAGGTATCTTTACCCTTAGGAAGGTTTGATACTTGTCAAATAGGCTATGAATTTTAGGTTTGTGATATAAAAAGTAAATTACTTTTCGTTGGTTCTTCGTCCCAATGATGCCCATTGCGCGACCAAAGCAAGGATATGGAAGAAATTCCTCGTTATGACCTTGATTTAATGGAATTCATTTGCTTTAAAAAACTATTTTATTTCTTATTATGTTAATGCATCTTCACGTAGCTACAATGAAACGAAATAAACATGACATCACAGAAAATGAATTTTCTTTTCTAGTTTATCTGCTTTTGTACAATAGATTTTTTAACAGCAGGGGCAAACAAATAATAATCCTTCATTAATTTAAGCTTTGAAAGATTTTAATAAATCATTTGAAACAATATGATAATCTGTGTTTATATGAAAAATGAGAAATTAAAAGTACATCAATACTTTTTTTCATATAGTAAATTTTATTTATGAAACAATTTTACATACAAACACACCCATCCTTATACCCACACCCACAAAAGTCAATTTAGCAATTTGCGATATAAAACAATTGCAAAGACAAATAACTTTGAAAACATAGGGACAACATTAAAAATAGGATATAAATATCAGTGTAATTTTATAACAGTATTTTCAAATTGAAGAAACAAAATTTAAAATTTATATTAATTTTCTAATATTTTCGAATTTGCTTGAATTCTTTAATAAAATATGATGTATTTGTACAAACTTAAACTCTTTAAAAATTTAAATAATGCAATATTTACCATAGGAGAATATCAGACTATATTCATGCTTCTTTAAAACTGCGATTAAAAATACTTTGATAATGCAAACATTTCTGTGTGTATCTGAAATCAAGCTAGAAATAACGTATTAGTAAGTAAAGAAGAAAGTCAACAACTAAAAAAGAAAATACCTAAATCTATTTTAATAAATAAATAATTTGATTACAATATTAGTACCTTTCTAAATTATAAAATTTTTATTTTTCAAACCATTTTAAAATATTTGTAAAATTACGTGACATTTTTTTAATTAAATAGCTTTTAGATATTTCAGTTTTGCACTTATGTCTTAGTACTTTATTAATTACTCAGAGTCCTCCTCTATCGTTTCGGTTACCAGCGATCAATTAGTATGTATCTTCAGATGTGTTTCCTAGTATCGAATAACTGAAAAAAAAAATAGATATTGATTTATTTATTGTACTGATGTAGGGAATGTGATAAAATTTTTCAGCATTTCTATCAAAATTTTCTTTCTGTGGTCTATTTTCTCGTCATTCGAAAAGTTTCTTGTTCTGAGCTTTAAAAAAATGAAGATTTCACATCAGCTTTTGATGATTGAGAACTGTACATCAAATCGTTAGATATATTCTCACGGAGGATATAAATATCCCTGACCTTCTTACCCGTTTTGCTTCACCACTCTTGAAAGAGCTGAAAACAGCATTGCAAATAGCTCATCATCGTATATCCTGTGACAGATTTTAAAAATGATGACCTTTGAAAATATACCTTAAAATCGTTTTTTAGTACACGATGTGTAAAATAGATATTGTAATTTCCAAAAAATTCTAGCAAAATTTTGATAAATCTCCACATTGATTGACACAGTCCTGAATATTTTTCATAAATAATTGAGTAATATATAGTATAAATAAAGTAAATATTAAATGATACATCATTTATTGACTGCATTCATATACTTAGAATTCAGATGCAAAAACGATTGTAAACTTATAATCATATATCAATTAAAATTATCATATATCGATCACTATATAACATTTTCATTCATCAATTAAATTAAAAATAATGAAAAATATTTGTATTCTACCCTATAGCTTCAAAAAAGAAAAAAATAAATAAACAGCGTCATTTCTGATCTTTCCAGCAACCATTAAATTTTGATATGATGTAATTTACTCCAATTATATCAAAATTAATCTGACGTTCACATCGGGAAGTGAATTTATAAATGTTTCTTGAAATGTGGAGTGAGAAGAAACATGACTTTTAAAAACAATTTGATGCACTAATTTTACAAAGAGATCTGTAAATCTAGTAAATATCTGTGCTTGCTATTTATTGAATGTATTAGTGTTTTATACATAATTTGATTGGAAATTAAATTTATTTCAATCAGACTTTGAATTAAAATTCTTGGTATAGATATAAATCCGCACTAAGCCTTATAAAATTAAATTTTAAAATCCCTTTCATACAATTTTAATTTTTCAACTTTTATGATGGGCTTTTATGCTTATGGGCTCTATTGCTTATTGAATGATCTAATGTTTAGTAATAGTTAAAATATACTTAATAGTGTATTTTGCACTTGTGCAGTTTTAAGATGATAATGGTAACACTTTAACACTCTAAAACACTTTATTTAATGAACTCTTCAGTCTTTTGACGATATAAAAGATGGGTGGCTTGAATTTGTATTTTACATAATCTTTGATGATATTTGACTCCTTTGATACAAATTCTTACCTATTAGAAATACAAAGTTATTCTCGTAATATTTATCAAATTTATCTTTTAGCATTTCTCAAAGTTCTAATAACAGAAATTTAAAAAAGTTATAACTTCTGATTTTACAACGATAAATTATAATTTTAAAGACAATCAAATGATATTTACAATACATCTGAAAATTTGATCGTATCTTATAACCTCAAATGTTTGAAAGTCCTAAATATAAAAGTTTTGATAAGATGCATTTAAAATGAAAAAAATATGTATATATTTGGAAAGCAAACAGTAACATTCATATTAAATTAAAGTTTAATTAATTTCACAAGCTAATTGTAAATTCATCTTCAATATTCAATAACAACCTAATTGTTTCATAGCGTATTCTTCTATTCACTGTTAATAAAACATTGTATAAGAGAACTCGATTTTTCAAAAATTATTAATTTAGCTACAGACAATGTTTCAATTACAACAATTGAACAAAGTTCTCTTAATGATAAATAATGTTTGAAATCAAATTTAATTACTTTTGGAATTCTGATACTAACTCGAACTTACGTAAAACATTAATTTATTTCCAAAATTTTTATATCGTAGTAATTAAGAATCGTGTTTAATGTTTATGTCTGAATTTGACTTGCAATTATCCAGTTGTAAGTAAAAGCAATATTTAAAGAATTTGATATTAATTTCTAGAAACAAATTTAGAGATGCAGATACGCATTTCTAAAGAGATACATTATGAAAGTACTGCATATTTTACTTGCGTTTTCAAAGGTCGAGTAAGTTTGAATGGTTTTAATTTGTAACATTCCATATCTTTTTCTACCATTCTATAATCTTAGAATTCAGCACATTATGATAATCGAATAAATTTGAGCTTACATAATTTACATCGAATTCAAAGAACGAACTTAATTTTTGTACCCTTCAAGAAGAGTTAAAAATGATGTAATTTCATATATCAACGTATTATGACTTTCTCTTAGATAACTTTTACATCTGAAGTTGCCTGCTATGTTATTTATTTTCAAAAAGGAACTATAAATGAACTGAATATTAAGTGTAATTACAAGTCATACTATTTTTCAAGTGAATGTATATAATATTATAGGACATGATGGATATTGAAATTCTGTATCATAACTTTATTTCCGGTTTTTACTGTGTTTATTATTTAAGTTAGCTAATAGATGCACAATACAGGCTTGGTACAGCTGCAAAAACATCTATAAAAAGTTTTTGCAAAATTATTTTGAATGAATATATATTATTTATAATATATTTTTGGTATTTACATAATAGATAATTGAGTTACATGTTTTATACTTTTAATTTATTAATTATAAGGATTTGACATAGCGAATCCTGAAAAGTCTAAATTTTGAGCATATTTTTATGAAATTCGTATTGTAAAATCTTTTATTAAAGATAAATATCTTTTAAAAATTATCTAATATTACGAATCATATCTCATATATATTTTATTTTTTATCATATATAGTTTATATCAAGTTTTTATATTAAATATGCATTATATTTCCTCTAAAGATGAATTTATGCTTTTAAATGGGATTTTTTTGGTAACAGAATAAATATGAGGTATGACTCGTGAACCTATTAAAAAAATGGATAGCTATCACCTGTAAGTTTAATTGTAAATTCTTGATGATAACTTTTTTAAAGAGAATTTTTAATATGATATAACAATATAATTTTAGTAGAATTTTTTTATTAATTTTCTTCTTTCCATTACCTTAATAGAAACACATAATAAATTGAATTGAATTCTTTTAATATAATTTAATTTTCATTGCCAAGAATATGAATGAGTTGAATTTTGATACTTCAAAAATATCTATTTATTGTAGAAGGCAAATCCATTATACATTAATCGCATATGTTCAAAGAAGGAAACATGAAAGTTTAATCAAATAAAAACCATTGTTTCAAATAATTATGTTAAAAATAAAGCATAAAAATGCCACCAATTATGCTGATACATAAGGGCAATGTAAAGAATATATAAAGTTCAAATTTAGATTATCTTTTTATACTTACAAAATTATGTAACTGTTTTTACATATTTTTTAATATTATTTATAAAAAACTGAGCTTTTACACGTTTATAAATCATCCATTATGATATAGAACAATTTAAAAATGCATTAAAAAGGGTTAAATTATTTTTAATACCACCTATATAATCGTTTTCAAAAGTATTGAAGATTCTTGATATAAAATAATGAAAAATTATAGAACTAAGAAATATTCAAAGTGGAGCTTCTGAATATAAGCAGCAAACTGTATTACTTTTTTCAAGTCAGATACCGAATAAATTCTTCTATCATAGTTCTCACCTTTCTATTTCCTTTCCTCTTTTCTTTCGTCTAAAATTTCAGACAAGAATTTCGAACAACGAATATTCCAATTTCCATTTTTTTTTTCCAATTCCTTCTTTTTTCTGGAGCGCCGATCCGACACAAGTTAAGATTTCAATCATTCTCAATACTCCTACCTACTACTACCCCAACTCACCCTTCTTTTCCAACGATACGTATGTAGATATAAAATCACGATTTCCTGTCGATAACGATGGCTTGCGTTCCTTACTACGCTGTGAGGTTAGAAAAAAATTAGATAAATCAGCTAAAAAAAAGAAACCAGGAAATATCGCAGCAGAGGAAATATAATGTTCTGGGGCGGAAAAAAAATCGATTTCAGCATGAGTTCAGGCTTCACGTTCCATCATTATTCTTATCGCAGAGAATGTCTCGTTCATCATTATGTGCATTTTACTCAATTTAACACTAATGCTCGTAAGAAATAACGGTTATGCTCTACATTTGATGTTGTAAATCGGATGCCATAGCTTTATAAAAACGGGAATTTTATTGGGAAATCCGAAGATAAATTCTTTCCAGTTTTTAATGAATAGCAGTTAGTAATAAATGATTTTGAGTACATTTTGATTTTTCTTAGATTTTTCTCCAATAGAATTCCGGAAAAATAGACAAGTCGGAAGGAAATAATTCTCTTTACAGAATTAAAAATGTACTCATATAGTTTATTTAATTAACAATATAACTAAACTATATACACTCGTTAAAAAAGGGTTTAAAGCATAAATAATTTTTCCATAGCCAATTAATAAAATTCTAAAATATCATTGATTTTTCGTAGTTATTTTTAATATAATTAAATGATTTGTT
This sequence comes from Argiope trifasciata, assembly GCA_026543055.1. Classification (NCBI taxonomy): domain Eukaryota; kingdom Metazoa; phylum Arthropoda; class Arachnida; order Araneae; family Araneidae; genus Argiope; species Argiope trifasciata. The sequence goes on along the minus strand of JAPMOQ010004434.1, from coordinate 2,894,101 downwards.
GATTTTTTACAAACTACAGAAATTTTAATAATAGAATCAATAAAGAAATTTTACAATGCTGTATTTGATTAATTTACTGTCTGGTTACAATCATATCTCGCAGTTATTAGAAATAATTTATTTCTAATGACCTATTTCTTTGACTACTTTAGATTTATTCCTAATAACTGCAAGGAATAAACAACTAATAATTTTTGTGGGGCTCATTCTAGTTGACGGCTTTATACTTTGATGTATACGTTAACAATGGCAAAACACTTTACTTTCAAGACTTTTTATTTAGACGAAGTATCTATTAATGTTCAAAATGACTACAAAACTATGCCCATTCATAAACATTCATTTCATTTCAATTATTATTCTAGCGGCATCTTTTTTCACCCTTCCCTTAAAGTGATATACATATGTGGTGATGCCCATCCTGGTCACATACTAGGATATTTCTTTTCAAAAATGGGATTAATTTTTAGATATTTCAAGTGACATAAATATCGTGAAATGAGCTCAAAATAAAAGGTAATTGAAATGATTTTTAATAAGAATTAAAGTTATTTTTCGAATATTTGATAAAAATGCTTTGTGATTTTAGCAAATAAGTTTTTAGCAAACTTATTTTTTTAGATATGATATTTATAAAAATAAACACAGAAATAATTGTAGCGTTGTATTTAATTCCAATTTCATTTAATAATTGTTGTGGCTAACACATTGAAATAGACCGCGGTAGCCTGATTGGTAGAGCGTCAGTCTCGTAACCGAAAGGTCACGTGTTCTGTCCTCGTCTAGGCCAAAGACCGCCGTGTTGGCTAATGGCAGTTGGGGCACGTTAAATATATCGAGACTGCAAAGTCCTCCAAGTTCCCATAACAAAACGATACCTCTGGGGGTACTGAATCAGGGATGAGTCGGGCTCTGATTTGGATATAAATTCCGACTTGCTGATGGATGGATGAATGAGTGTATGAATGAATTCGACCACCCCCTAAAAAGGGTTGTATCGTGTGTGTGAGCGAGAAGTCGGACTTCTGCTCTCTGGGTGCTCAGGGGTCTTTACCCTCAGAAGCTACTGTACCCCCTTATCGTGAAAAACACGGACACGAAAACAATAACACATTGAAATTCATCTAACGATACAGTCGTTGCGTTTATTTTCATTATTATAAAATGTTATTATTTCATTAAACTTTTCGTCCTATAATATAATAACTATTTTTTATTATATTGCAAAATCTTTATACTCTGATATAATTCAATAATTTAAATTTAAAATAATTACACTCTACCCTCTATTTAGATTTATATTCTTTATTAGAAAATATTGTTTTCTTGTAAATATGCGTTTGATTCTTATTAATGTACCATCTAATTTCAAAAGTTTGTGAAGCCATGCTTTCAAGTGAAATTTTTAAAAGGCTCAATGAAAGAATAATATTCATTTGTAGTTTATTTCGGTTTATTGATAACAACTACAGCAGAAAATATTGCAATTTTTTTATTGTGTATGAGTTTTTTCATTACATGGGAGTGAGAAAATACAGATTGATGGCCAACCGTCTGATGGATTTAGCTTTAAAAATTTGGTACCTATACTTTAGAGGCTATATATAAGCACCAAATTTTGTTAACCTAGCGTTTTGAAATTCTCAGTTAGGAAATTGAGGTTTTTTAATTGTTAGACAGATTTTCTGTCGATAAGTTTCAAACATAATGTGAAAAAAAAATCTGCACATTTGATATTAATTCCATATACCAAAATTATGCTGTTTAGCTCTTTTTTGAATTTCCATTTTTACAGAAAGGTAGATTTAAATTCAAAAATGTATTTTCAAGCATCATCGATGCCTGAAATGTAAAGATTTATCAAAGTCCTTAGTTTTCATACGACATCGCATAAACCATTGTATGTTATAAATATACAAATTGAAAAACTTTTTCCATTGAGTTTTTTAATTTCCAAATTACCTAAATGTTGACAATTATGGGCATGCAAGTCCTCTCATTTTTTTAAATTTTTATTTTTCTTAATTTTTGAGAGCTTGACCCATTTGCTCCTTTTTTCCATCTTAAAAAATAAAATTGCAGAAAAAAGAACGAGCTCGTATTTAAGACACTGTTTAACTCTTTTTCTGCCCACATTTACATACATATGATTTTTGTTCAATGAATCAACTTTTAGAATGACGGATTTAAAGTTTTAATAAAATATTTAAGAACGAAGAAAATCAAGTCACTAGGTGAGGAACTAGCTCCTGCTCTTCCTACTCAACTTAGTAAATTAAAATACATATTTTTTTCAGTTACATGTAATTGAATTATATTACAAGTTGCATTTATACAGATTTGAAATATCTTCATTGTAGAAAAAATGTACCAAATTGCTTAGATTGGCTAAGATTAAACAAGAATCACTTTTTAATTTATTCAATTAACAAAGTAATTTGTGCATAAAAAATGTTAAAGGAAATCATTTTCACAATTTTAATTATCGACTCATTGCCTTATTATTAATTTTTGTAGTCCCACTATCAATAAATTTTAGTAATCTATTTTTAGCAGTATTCATTCCCACATAAAATTTAAATTTTTTCCTTTTTTTAAATTAATTTCTTTTTAATTTTACTTATTTACTGCAACGTAATGGAAGGGATTTTTCCCTTTTAATTAAGCAGGAGCATGAACTCTATACCATTGTTAAAATTAATGTCTGTAATAAGATCTTGAAGTTAAATCAAATTTCTAAATCATATTTTAAATGTATTCTTTTTATTCTTTATTTACATTCTTTCTTCTTTATATATTCTTTATTTTTTCTTCTTTTCTTATATTCTTTTATATATATTCTTTTTTTCTTTTTTCTTTATATATATTCTTTTGAAATATTATTATTTTATTATTTTTTTTACCAAGGCAATTATCGCATCAATTCAAAATTAGGAGTTTCATTATTATAGCATGCCTAAATACTCCAAAAATTTGAAATGTGATTCATTTTATAATCATTTAAATTTTTATCTATTTATTTCTGAATAGTATATGTATTTTAGAGAATGAGAATATAGCGAAATGAAAAAATGAGAAGAAAATGTTGAGTTTTGAAATCTGTTCCCTTTGTATTCACTAGAAGAGGATAATAAGAGAATTTATGAAACCAGGCGAATAAACGCATAATTTATCTTTAGATACAATATATCAAAGAATTTTCAATAACGTATAGACATTTCTATATAGGAAATTGCTTTTATTTTTTAAAATAAAGGCAGAATTATTTTTTTAAAACCTTCCACCACCATAAAAAATATTCTCAATCACTAGCACAATGGAATTTATACCTTTCAATTTACTTTCCCTATAGGAGATCTAATTTTACAGAAAATTAAGTTACGCAGCACATTCGCTCGACATTTCCTTGAAATTCTATTCTGCAATACATTTTGACTTTCTTCAGATTCAATGGATAAAAGAAAAAAAGCAAAATTCTAAAACTGTCTCTCAAGCGCAGAGCTCTCTTTCAGATATTTCAAAATGTCTAAACCTTCCAACGACATTGTGAAAGAAACAAATTTTCTTCAGAGGCAAAACTAAGTTGTGTGACACTTGTCTTGACAGAGGGAATTACAAAATGGATATTGAGATCTCCCGACCTGAAGTTATTTCAACTCCCTCCTCCAGAAACTATCCATTCCCTCCCCTTATTCCATTTTCTGCGGTTTGGAGTCGATGCTTTGGTTCCTTTTACAACGGTCTTTCATTTGTCAAAAATGTCTTTCAAGATAGATTATTTTTCCCTGATATTTGCTTTCTTCTTCTCATGAAATTCAGAATACCCTGAACCTTTTCGGGAAGTTTGCCAAGTGTAAAGAGGAGAAGAAGGGAAAAAAAAGAAAGAATTTATATTCATTTCTGGAGTTGTTGAAATGCTTTCGTATAATAAAGCTGTATATATAGAAGAGATCTAAAAAACAACTGTACTAATGGAATAATGTCCTGTATTAATAAATAATATTTATGTTCGTGTTCAATTACATGTTTATCTAATTTTCGGCTCAGATTATACCAGAGATTTATTTTCGAGATTCCATTTATCCAAAAACTGCATCTTCATATGCAATCATATATCAATAAAAAATATCTCCACCTGTAAGATAACCTAATTATTAATCTTATTAATAATACAAATGAATTAACTCACAAAACTAATTATGAAAGTTATTTAATTTCCCAAATATTTTTATTTATTTATTATTTTTCTATTAATCAATTCCTTGGCATTGTGTCAATGCAACCATGAAATTTATACAATCCTTAGTGAAAGAAATTACTCTAATATCTGGTTGTAATTAATATTTTTAACAAATGAGAAAAATCATTTTCATGATTTTTCTCATTTGTTTTGATAATGAACGGAATATTTTACTGTAATGGAATATTTTGCTTCATTAAAATGAATCGGATATTTTTTCTCTCTATTAAAAAGGGATCCATATTTGTGTGAAAATTTTTGATATAATAACTCGAAAGCTCAGGTCATTTATGATAGGGAAAGCCATTTATAATATTATCATGTTCAGGAAATTATATTGTCAGTAACTGCTTTACAGTACTATCAATGCACCATTTTGTGCATCATTTTATCAATGCACCATTTCGTGCAGAAGGCGATGGGAAATATTTTTTTAATTATCTTGATCTTTTTTTACTCATTGCATTTTATTTTATTCACTTAGTTACTTGTTTCGGCTTTTTTTTTCTTTGCTATGCAAAATGATTATGTTTCACTACAAAATTTTAAAGATATTGACTTTATATGTTGCATATAAATAGAAAACGACTTCAATGCTTTTGACTTTTCGACGAAAAGCGACTTCAACAACAACAACAAAACAACAAGATAACGAGATGTTTGTAAATACTTTTTGTTAAAAATTCAGACAGTTTTTTATTTTAAATAACACAAGTTCATGAAAAAAAAAAGAAAATATGATAAATCAAGTATCAATTCCTTGGAATATTGGGTATTTATGCCATAGGTTCCTTTACTATCTTATCTAATGAGTAACCCAAAATAGTCAGCTATGATAAAGGATTCTTTTGTCATACAATGAAATATTTTCTTTTAAACTAAAATAAAGTATTTGAATACTTGCGATAAAATTTTGAAATTGATTTAATAATAAATCAATACTCTCTTTTAAACCGAAATTGAGAATTTGCATGCTAGATAACCATAAATTTTAAAATTTATTTAAAAATAAATCAACAAAAAATAACATTTTAATGATAAGAAATGAAAATTTTTCATCATAATATCATATATTTATTTAAAATTATTTCAAATTCAGATTAGTTTTTATAAAAAAAAAAAACAGATATTTAAAATCCGATATTCAGTATTTATTATATTACTTTATGTTCGAGGGAACTTGCTTCCATTTATTTATTATAAATATCTACTTATCATTCGATATTTAAAAACAATTTCCTTGTACATAAAATGATGCAATAGTTTTAGATACATATTTTTCTATATCTAGAGCTGTATTTCCTTGTATTTGAATGCTTCGTTACTGAAAAAAATATCCTTAAAAAATTTCAAAACATAGAACCTTACTCTACTTAATATTCAGTATATTAGACAGAACAAGCCTCTCTTTATTTATTTGATGTATCTATATATTATTCTATATTTAAAGTTTTCTTATAACTTAATTCATACGTAATCTTTAGATATCTTTTTCACTTCTATCTAGAGCAGTATTTCATCGAATTCTAATGCTTCATTATCGAAAAAAATCCATCTTGAAAATATTTAAGAATACACTTCTAATTTAAATTCATCATATTCGATAGAACACGTCTTTACTTATTTATTCGATTTATCTACTTATTATTAGATATTTAAAAATAGTATTCTTTTGCATATAAAATCATGCCTTACGTTTTAGATATTTTTTTGGCTCTATGTAGAGCTGTATGTCACTGAATTGAAATTCTTCATGATCGAAATTTTTTGAAAAAAACATAGAACGCATCGTTACTTTATATAAGGAATAAATAAGGAAAGCAATTAATAACCTCGAGGTTGGTTGAACCAAATCCAACTTCTCTTTCTCTAATATCTCGAAGCTCATCCTTTCTCTTTATCAATCATGCTCGCTTCACCTCCACCAAAATTCCATAATACTCTTATCAAACCCACCTCGAACATCGAAGGGACGTGTGTAGACGTCTCTTGAAGGCCTCCACAAGAGCCGCAAGTCTCGTTGAAACAGGATATACCAGATGCGCCTGACAGCTCCTCAACACGCTGCTACCCAAACGGTGGTTCAGAACCCTCCCTTTCCCACTACTAAAGCAAGTTTAAATAGAATACATTACATGGGAAGTCTTTTGTTCCTTTCAGTTCGAGGGACGGGATGATCTGTCGCCTTCGGTAACAATTCCAGGCTAGAAGCAGTGGTTCAAGTAGAAAATGGAGTTTGGAATGATGTTACAGCTATAAAGGGATTGGACGGGAGCTCTATTCCAGAGAATCCTTGTGATAAGTTATCAGTTAAAGGGATGCTCAAGGAGGTTCCTCTAATCCAATCTCGTTTGCCCATGGGGATTCGGAATTTTTCTTTGGTGAGATGCATATCTGGGTGCTATCCACTCGTGGGAGAAAGTCCTCCTCCGAGAAGATTTTATTCCTTTCCCCGAGAAAGAAGACAGTAACGAGCTATCTAAAATAAATCTAGAGAGGGGATTTGAAGAGATTAGTAAGAGCTCACAAAATGAAAATGGAGTAATTTCAAGTATTCACTTGATTGCAACTATTGAAATTATTGATTGAGAGTCGAGGAGAGCTCGAAAGATGCAAGGTTGTATTTTATTTCTTCATAAGAATTTATTGCAATCTTGTATTATGGTAGATTTTATAGATAATGTTGAGAATTGAAAAAAGTGTCTTGATGAAGCGTGTCTAAATTTCAAAATAAATCCTCAAAATTTTATTAAAAAAACTATATGGTAGCTGCTTCATAAATGTGCCATTTAATACTCAAATCTTCATAATTCGTAATGAGAATAAAAAATCATGGGATTAAAAAACTTTAATTCCATGACGTTATACAGATTTCTTGGCCCAAATCAATCTTTGAATGTAACCAATTTTATTTCATTTACAATTAAAATAAAGAACTTGAAGAATTTTAAAGATTAACATTTATTTGAGTAATATTACCATGTAGATGTGAATTATATATATATATATATATATATATATATAAATTACATAAATGATAATTTACATATGAATTAAATGAAGAAAATAAGCATAATCATAATCGCTCTTATAAATGTATTCGTATCCTTGCCATGGTAGAGTAATAATTTAACAGTTAGTATGCCGAGTCTTCAGGTTGAATGCGACATTTACATATTTTTTGAAGTAAATCATTTTGCTTTATTTTATTATAACAAATCAATAATGAAGAGTTTTTTTACGCGTTTTTACTTATGCAATTTTTCATCTTCTCACTAAATATTAAAACATGCGGATTATTATTATATTTGTGTTAATAAAGATAGCATTTATTTGATAGACGTTAAATAGAGAATCACCCTTTCTTTCCTTAACATGTAATAAAATATTTTTTTAAGAAATGAAATCTTATTTGTCTCTTTTTTATTGATTTGGATTTTACTTTTGAAAAATTAGAAAATATGAATGGATTTACTGGTTATCGTGTTTTTTAAAGAAATAAGGAAATTCCAATTCAGCTCAGTAATAGCAAGCTTTCCATTTATAAGACAGTTTCTTCGCAATTCATTTGTTCAATCAAGATTATTTCATTGTTTCTTTGTCTAAGAATCATCTATTTTTTTCAAACGTTTGGGCATTTTTCAAAGGTGTATACCAGCGTTTCTCAACTTTTCAGTCTTTGCTGACCAGTTTTCAATTTAGTAAGTTGTTTCATTTTAATAATTTATTAAATATTTTAAAATGTATTTTTTTCTATGTGTATGTGTACTGTCCCTTCAATCAGTTAATCATTTTTGAAAATAATATTTTCCATGGGATATTCTCGTGACCCCTAGGGCGTGCTCCCCACAAGTTGAGAATCTCTGGCGTATACGATACATTACCCAAAGATTCCAAAGATTAAAGATAATCAGTCAGGGATCAGTCAGTTTTATTTGATATATTTTAAAGATAATTCTGAGATATTGAAAATGGGAGAGGAAGAAAAGAAATTCTAGTTCTTTCTCTAAAAAACAGTTGCTCAAAACTCAGCGATGGCAATACAACACGACAGGTCATACAGTTTCATTTGACTCACAGTAATTCATGAATCCATCTTTCACTAAATTACACACTCAACTTACATCGAATTACAATTGAACGATTAAATCGTCAAGGAAGACAATTAAATACAAGCTAGAAAATATGCAGCGAATTATCGATAATGATAAAAAAAACAATTCTATACAAAAAATTATCTTTACTTTTTTAAAAATTTCACTCCATAAAATTTTCTTTATTGCTTGTCAAAAATGTTTGAAACGATTTTTATCGAAATTTTTCTATAAAATTATTATGCTAAACTTTAAAAAAAATACATAATATTTATTTTAACTTTGATGTGTTGATATACTTTAAAAGAAATAAAGAAAATCAAAATTAATAAATTAATTGTGCACAAAATCTTAAGTAAGTTTTTGCAAATTAAATTTAGAACTTTATATAATTATTCAGAATTACAAAAAAAATTATGAATATCAAAATTCAATAAACTTATACTCTAAATTATAAATGAATAATAAATATTTTGAGAATATTTCAGTACAAAAATATTTTGCAAATGCAAATTTAAAGAGAAGCAATTTTTCAGAGGTCACATAAATCTTTGTATCTACTGAAATATATGCATGCCTTTGAGATATTTCATAAAAGATCCTATAGGCAGAAAACATTTTTAGCTAGCCGGAAATCTTCGACAATAAACCACGTAATGTTATCAACTAGATAACAAAAATCATTACACGGTGATATGGCTCCAGTGAGTCTTCTATCTCATTGAATATTTATGCCCTATTCTTATCATTCTTGCTTTAGGGAAATTATGGTAAAGGAAATATATCAAACCGGATTTATGAAGATTCTAGAGAGAGAATTAAAGTCTTCTTCGCTTTAGCCATTGAAGATGAACCATCTACGTAAAATGAACATTAACTCTTAGCTTGGGGATTTTATGAGCAGTAACTCGTAACATTAGCATCAGAGTGGCATACATTGAACTAAAGTGTTAGATACACTCACTTGAGTTTTAGAAGACTAAAGGATTATTCTGCATTCTAAATTATTCAACTACTTTGCAGTGGAAGATTTTTGTTTCCAAGAATGTAGAGATCTTGGATTAAAATTATAAATGTTGTGTTCAACTTGTTCTGACTAATTATTAATTCTGTCAACAAAGTACTTTAATTAGGCACATTCTTAATCAGTAGGATTGGTATAAAAATATTTAAATACATTCAGAAACTTTAGAAATGTATTAATTTAACATGCATTCAATTATTTGTTTTTTATTCATTATTTATTCGACAATAGAATAAACTCCTCATCGAAACAAAAGGTTTAAGGTTAAACTATCTCAATATTAAGCATTTCATTGAAAGAATTCTTTAATAATTCCTGTTTTGATTTAATTTAAAATAATCTTCTAAATTTAATAAATTGAAATTGTTGATATAGATGAATCGGTTCAATGCTTTTAAAACATGAATCTCATTGTATCAAAAATTAATAATATTTCTGTTTTGTGATTTAATAATTCGTCCTAAAACTGATGAATTATTCTTGAAATAAAAATTATTAGTCCAAGTTAGAAAAATAACATCGATTGATAAGAAATCTCCGCCTACTAATGAATTTCCATGTTATAAATTCTTTCCACTGTTGATAAATATTTGATTAAGCCTTTTTTATTGTGTAGTTTTATAAATTAATCCTTATGAAACCCGTCGTCGTTCATTCATTTAGTAAACACATACCATTTCATGATATTTTTCAGTAAAAAAGTCAATATTTTAACAGGAAATTAGAAAAATTATCAAATTAATCTCGTCAAATATTTCTAATAAGTTATCTTTACAATATGGTGATTATTTTAGTCAACGACTTATTGAAATTTGTATATTGCTTATATAATATATTTAAGTGCAAACATATATTGATACCATGGTTTAAAATTTTATTTTCCTGCTGAAGAAGTAGCAAAAAATAATAAAATTTGTGAACATGATGAAAAAGTATATTCAAAGATAGATTAAAATTCAAACTTGCATCAAAATAATGATAAATAGTTTATTAGAAAAAAGACAATCTGATAAATTTTAATACTAGCATAATATTAAAAACTTGCACTCCAAATACTGTTTCTTACGGCACTTGTCATAGTCAAGTCCACTGAAGCAGTCAGAGATTTTAAGTGGGAAGGCAGTTTCTTGTTTAAATTGCGCCATCTAAGGCCAATAATACGTCTTAGCTAATGCGTTGTATTCGTTTGCATAACCCCCTTTTACAGGGGGACACATTCACATATTTCACATATAGAACACAGATGGCTGCATCGGGGCTCGAACCCGAGAAATCGAGATATCGTGGAAGACGAGATACCCCTATGTCATGATGCCGAATCTCACTATGCAATACAAACACTAAAAAGCTAAAAGCTATTAAGCTAAAAATAATTAATGTAAATATAGATGTATTTTTAATTGTCATAGAATGAGGAATTATGATTGTCAGATACTTATAATGCTAACACAAGTTAATGAAAATGTAAATATATTACTAATCATTATACAATAGTTGTCTGATAAATGAAAAAAAAAATAAAGATTTTAATTAACAACCAATTTTATTTTTCCTTTATTTTCTTTCATTTATTTGGAATTTAAAATATGTTATTTTTGGTTTTAAATTATGCTGATGCACGAATTGAACAAGAAATACTTAATTATACCGTGGAATTAAATGAAAACTGTTTAATTATAATATTCAAACAGCTGTCAATTAGAAAAATACTTTAACGTAAATTAAATTATTTTGTTATCATACCCAAATAGTTTACTCAATCTAAAAATTAGATAATCTTAATTCATATCACGTATTTACGCTTTCAATCATACTTAATTAAAAATCAGTCTGCGCAAGTTCCCAATTAAAAGGTACAACGAGTATTTATCCAAATAAAACCAAATTCAAATATTATTTATACATTCATAATTTATATATAAATTTAAAGTTTGCAAGACATTTCACGAATTCAAAGTCGCCAAGATTCGTTGAGTAAATAAATGATTTCTCCTCAGGGTCAACTTTTAGAAGAATTTCGGAATGTATAAGCTGTACGCTACATAATTGAACTGCTGTAATCCAGACTTCTTAAGTAAATTAAAACTTACTTCATCTGCATTTGGATCAACTCCACATCTATAAAAATAAACTTTTCAGAGCTGATGCAATTTAAATCCACTTTCTGTGTGCAATCATGAATAAATTCTCACTGCACTTAAAAGCATTTCGTCATTAGTATCAGATAAAATACTGGATTCTCCCCTGCAAGCCTTTTCAGAGCAACGTGTCTTTTATAAACGATACAGGAAGAGTTCCTCTTAAAAGTGGAATTCACTAATGGTTAAAGCATTATGGCTTTCAAGAAAGGAGGTAAGGATGCTCTTTGATTAAAAAAGGCAAATTAGCGTAGTAAAGTAGAATAAAAGCTTTATTTTGTGAAAGTCACGTAGCTTTTGGAGCACTTGCTCCTTTTGTATGAGGCTGCAATTTAGTAAACACAATTTTAAGATTATTCTTTAGAACTTGGCTTATTACTTTAAACACAATATATTTTAGCTTCCATCTGGCTCCGTTCTTGGTTAATCTTATTTTACTAGATATCTCACGTATTTAAAGTATTTCATGCGAAGCGCTATTCTTTAAAGTAATGATTTTATTACTACTTAATGGTTTTGTTTTGTTGAATTTTTAAATTAGAGGTCAACAAAAATTGCCCGTTAAAGAACCGATTCTTAGCATAATAGCTATGCGATATTTATGAACGATATCAACTGTACGATTGAACAAGAAAAGAATACATGAATAAATAGGTGATTTTAAAAGGGTTAACATAAGGATAGAGAAGTTAAATTTGAATGTAGTTAACTTTTTATCAGGGTACATTTTTGCAGGATTAGTTCTTAAAAAAGTAAGCACTATTTAAAGTGTATTTTACATGATTTCTAATGCTTTATTTTATATAATATGTTCATTTTGAAAAAAATAATTTTTCACTTAGTTTGAAAGTTTTATCTTTTTCATTTCATTATAATTTCATGTATACAGAAAAAAAAACATATATTTTCCTTTTGCTTATCTTCGAGATTTAATATATTTTAGTAAAATATAGTAAGCAACTTAATTTCAATTTTAATCATTTTAATCGACGATAAATGTTAAATTAGATAAAAATTAAAATAAAAAAAAGATTAAAATTAGAAAATTAAAATTAGACCTTCATGATTTATAAATTAATAAAAAAAATCTTTACTACTAATCATTTTTCATATTAAAGAGAGAAAAGATAATGAAAATACCTGGAGGTGTTTTTTTGACAGATTCCTATGTATATTAACTCATAAAACTCAATGCTAATTGTTAAATTAATAAGATAAACTTTAATTATTTTCCTTAATAAGATATTTTGACTAATGCTAAAATTAGGAGCTATCTTTCAACTCTGGAACATAGTTATTTTAAATTCAGCAAACTTAACTAGGACATTCTTATAATCATTAAAATTAATTTCCGTTTGTACAGCAATTCTTAAAATCCAATTATTGAAGAAATCGAATCATGTAAACATTTCATTGAAATTTCCCTTTTTATTTTTATGTGAGGTTAAGTAATCACCAATATCGATGCAATTTTAACTTCCACTATCAATTGTTATATTAGATGATTGTTGAAAAAGTCAATCCATTTGTCCTGAGTGTTCTGTTAATCAAAATTAATCGACAGCCTGACTCTAGAGACTCATACAAATGTGGAGAAACAGAATATTTCAAGCATCTAATAAAAATCCAATTCCCGTCAGCAACAACTTTTAATAAGATAATTATCAGAAACTAGTATCATAATTAGTAATGAGTAGCATAACTATCAACAAAATCATTATTATGATAATCATCTTACTGAATAAAGACTGTAAAAATTAAACCTTCCGAATACTGAATATACTATATGCAGTGATTGACACAAAATTATTTCTATATGGAATTCTAAAGTATATGGAAAGGAAATCATTGCTATTATATATTGTTGGATGATAACAACAACATAATGTCTTACAAAAGTTTCTACATTGAAAACTTCTTTAATATAAGCAAGTAAAAACATTTTTTCGCTTGGTTGTATGACTCTTGCGTACACCCATATGCGTAAGACTCATAAAACTATCAATCAATGGTGCCGTTTACAATGGGACTGTGTTACAGTTAAGGATCAGTTTTAAAAGAAGCTGCAATATTTAAAACGTTATCTGAAAGTGTCATATTTGGAGAGAATTAACATGTTTAACAAAATTTCGCTTACTTAATGACTTGTTGCTTAATACGATTTTATGCGTTTTTATATTATCTGAATACTTTCCACTTTGCTTTTTACGAAGCATGAATTGCTTTTCTATGAGTTTATTCAATAAATGATAGAAATCAATGACGAATGATATTTCTTTCATATAAATACTATATCCACTTTGGAACAATAATTTAGATTTTGGTAAATGCATTAGTTTACCTGAGTATGACGATTTGTAATAAATAAAAGAGTTTTCGTTTCATTAGTTTTTGTTTTATTAGTTCTTGATTCCTTTGTTTAATTCAGTAAGTTCGAACACCGAAATGTATGCTACTTAAATATAGGAACTTTTTAAAAAAAAAGATTGTTTCTTAAGTATGAAGTACAATTAAATGATGTTAAAAGCATTGAAACGATTTGTAAGGTGGGAATAGTTAGTAAAAATTCGCAGCGTCCATGAAAAAATAAGAGAATGCAACGCTTCAAAATTACTTAAATATGTAAAAATGTCAAAAAAGACAAAATAAATCCCATTGAGAATATTTTAAAATAATATTCAATATAATGGCAATGTTATACAAGTCAAATAAATAGTAAATGCGGGATAAGTTTAAAAAATAATAAAAATGGCTTTCTCATGTATTACTATTCCATTTTGAGAATTTTAATTTTAATTCATAAAATAAAATAAATTCTGTTCTAGGAACTTAAATAACAAACTACCATATAACATACGCACACACATACAAAAGGGGGGGGAGTAGAAAAATGGTTTTTTAACACTGAAGCATATACTTTAAATTAGACAGATATCTATAAATTTTTAGTTTAAAATTATTCAAAAATTAAAGTGTAGAGCATTCAGATTTTAATCTAAAAATTTCAATTCATAAAATACGATTGTGTTCCAAGAATAAAAGTGAATGTATATAATGCATCTATCAGTCTATTTAAAACATAGACCATTCTACGTAGAGATACTAAATTTAACACAGGTATATTGTGTGAAATATGCAATTCAGTGCATTCAAAAATATTAATACAAAAAAATATGTTATCACTAATGTAAATTATCTTAAAATTAAAAAAATATATCATTAATTTTATTGATTTATTAGTTTTTAAGTTGCGTATTTTTATTCTGTAAAAAAATATAAAAAATACAGGTCTCGGATAGCATGTATGTTTTATAGTAAAAATCTTCCATTTACATTTTCATATGTAAAGATAGTTTTCATATAAACGAGAATATTAGATGTTTAAATATAATATACGATGTATTTTTATAGTATATTAGGCTGTAGCTATAAAAATACATTATGTTCGGTATTAAGTTATTTATTTCATTTGCATATCAATTATGTAATTGATTCCCAGAAGTTCAAAAGCTTTTAACAGATTTAATTTCAAATAGTAAGAAATTTATCAACTGTTAAAATTCTCTTATTGACTTATGTGTTATTCATCAGCTGTAATGTACATTTAAATGATCAACTTCTCTTAAAACAATTAGAATCGCTTGTGATGGTAATAATTAAGTTTAGGTGCAATTTTTTAGAATGTAATCTCTATTTTAGATTTTCTTTTAAAGTTTATTGATTTTCATCTGAAAACTATATTTAGCATACTTAGACCGTGAATGAATAAATCAGAGAATTCAAGCGTAATAATGCAAGCTTTCTTGAGTCGTATATTTTAAATTTGGCACCTTTATCGTCCAGTTCGTAAAATGTGATTAATGGTTAATGAAAAATTCAATTGCTTTCACAACAAATCGTTTTTAAACTTTAAATTTTGATATATATACATATAACACGCACTGTTTATATATACATATAATATATAACATGCATAGAACTTACACTGTTTTTTTACCTTCATTGTGCTCTTCACTTTCCCCATTTTCATTTTTATTTTATGTACAAAATATTTGTTTTTTCAATTACGTCACAGGTTTTATTCAAGAAATAGTATTTTAAAATGGAAGCATTTAAAAAAAAAACTTTTTCGACAGTGTTTCATTCTGATGTTAAATCTTATTGATATATACAAAAAAAAATTATTACAGGCATATCCACTGTTGAAACCTACCAAACATGGAAAAATAAATCTAATCATCATATTCTGGCCCCAGCGATAAGAATATATATATTCTTAACAATAAGGGGA
This sequence comes from Argiope trifasciata, assembly GCA_026543055.1. Classification (NCBI taxonomy): domain Eukaryota; kingdom Metazoa; phylum Arthropoda; class Arachnida; order Araneae; family Araneidae; genus Argiope; species Argiope trifasciata. The sequence goes on along the minus strand of JAPMOQ010004434.1, from coordinate 2,878,314 downwards.
AAGGCAGGATGAAATATTCCAACGTGCTTTTTTTATATGTATTTTTTAATTGTTAAGATGATGAAAAAAATATTTTTTTACGGCAAATTTTTAGAAAGTTATAACGAAACTAAAATCAATATTTCTTTTATTTTTTGATTAATTAAAATTTTTTAAAAAATTATTTTTCCATCTTCCAAAATATATATTTGTCAAATTTCATAGACAGACGGCCTGGTGTGTACAGAGTCAGCATATCTCTTACACATACAGATAAAAGTTTTTTCCTTATGTTTAAGCATTAAAACATCAATACACTTTCCCGCCAAATACTCTTTCCAACAGATAACGTTTTTAGCAAGCCTAGACTAATCACTATCCCCGTTTTTTCAAAGAGCCAAGTGTGATTAATTGGCCTTTTATGACCTGCACGAAAGTGGCAGTACGCATTTGTCCTATTACCTTTTCGCTCACCTAGGAAGTTTCTTCTCTCACCTATAATTCAACTTTCGCTTGAAAAATGAGGAAAATTTCTAAATATAAAATTATTCTTACAGTATTTTTCAAGCTTATAAATGGGAGAGTAAATGACACGTAAAGTATCTCTTCAGAAATAATAAATGATTTGTATTTTTTTTTATTCAGTTATTAAACCGTAATAATAAATTTGTGATTAATTATATTTCCCTATAATTATTAAGTATAATTATAATCAAATATAAAATATTTTAATTATTCTGCCAAATAATTGCTTTATAATTCTAAAAATACATATATTTTTTTAATCTCTACTCTCTTTGATATGAAAAACTTCTATATTTTGAAAAAAAAATTTCTCAAGAACTTCAAAACGGATAAAATGTATTTTTAATAATTGAATAAGGTTTATTCTATCTTTATACTATATTTCTTAATGTGTGTTTAAAAGGTGTTTTTATTAATAACTGAATAAGATTTATTCTTGCTTTATACTAAATTTCTTTCAAACTTCAATGCTTTAATAATCGCTTGTAAATTATATGTAAATTTCAAACTAAATATTGCTGTAGAAATAACAACAAAACTGTTGACTGCCTTTAAGTATTTTTTCCTATCCAAAAATTAAGAGATAAAAATAACTTGTATTGACATATTTTACTGCTTCGAAGATAATAAAAGTAGAATGTAAAGTCAACTACGAAACTCATTAAAATAATATGAAAGTAAATATAGAATAATTTTAATCTTCTTCGCCAGATTTAAACTAATATACACTGATTTGACTATCCCCTCGGATAAACAGAGGAATGTTTATTTAGAACGGTATATTTACTTTAATTTTTTCCTACCATTATTGAAAAAACAAAATATTTTTATACGAACCACATTTATTTGTTATGTATACTTTTCGTTAGAAGACTTTTAAAAAAAATTCTAAAGTATTTTTAATATTACTAATGGAAATTGTCAGAAGAAACCATATTTCAAAACTTTTTTGTTCTAATTTGATATTATGTAATATAGTCAATTATTACAAAATTGAAATATTCTAAGAAGAATAAATTACTAGATGCATAAATTATCAATATCATAAATAGTTCAAAAGTGCTTATTTCCCTGTCCCGCACTTACAAAAGTACCGATATAATAATAGTAAAGAATGAAATATCAATATGACATACATGAAGATAAATCTGGCACGAAAGAATTTTTTCATGGAAGTTTCAATCTTATTGCACACTTATGGCCAAAAATATAAAGGATTTAGATTTAGGAGACCAACGAGAGAGTTATTTATCTTACTTTTTATTTACTTATTTATTTTGACAAACTGCACTAAGTTCATTTAGAATGAAAATCTTGGAGGATCGAAATTTGGGGAGAATCATTTTTGCCAAGGAGTAAAATAACTCTCTCACAGAGCCAGCTAATATATAAGAAATACTAATGGCTAGAAACATAAAATTATGAGTTATTTTTATCAGTTTAAGCCGACCCCAGGGGGACAAACCTAGTGACTGGGAGTGAGTTGCTTCCGGTACAGTGGTCAAAACTCTCCAACCCGGTTAGTGCAATAATAGGTGGGGGTGTGACCCTACCCATCAATGATGGGACGTACTCCCTACGTGGAGGTTGTACCATGGCCGATGATGGACATTAGAACTCAACCACAGTTCCTGTCATTGGTACGGTTACGGCGTTCCGGTCAATCAGTTTTAACGTGGCTCGAGTGCCTTTGAGGCGGGTCGGAGATCAGTAGTATGACTGATCAGTTAGGCCTCTAAAAACATTCTGTTGATATTCTAAAATTGATAGTCAGTTGCATGAGACAGAGATATGACATAAGTTAGATTTTTCAATTATTAATATATACAAGTATAACTTTTGAAATGTCATTGCTCAATTATCTGTACATTTTTTTGTTCTTTAGACCTACAGAATAATTGCATTTGGCATTTTAATCTACGATATGTGTCAATCAAATGATTAATGATTTCACATGTAATAATACACAATCGCCAGAATGGATTGGTGAATTGAAATGTGATAATTAGCCTTTGTGTGAGAAATTTTAAAATTTAACAATGGTCAGTAGGATAATTGGGCATTTCATTATCTGTCTAGCTGAAATCACGATTGAATTTTTTACCTTTCTATAATCTTAAAAAGTTCATTTTCATCCATCATTTTTAAGGGGCCATTCAGCTGATTTGTTAAAACTTCTAACTGACATTAAATCGGCTATTATTCAACAGATATTATTCAACAGATCTAATATTATTGTCATGCTCTGATGGTTATTCAAAGTGATTGAAACGATGTTGCGATTAATGGACGGAAATATAATGGATGTAGGCGTCGCTATTTATTGACATTTTAATGTATTAGAATGCAATAATGTCATGAGATATTTATATATGGTTAATTGGACATAAAACAGGCAAAATGTTAAGAATTTTCATATAAAGAAAATATGATCTGATGCGTGTCTTCAAATTAAACTGCATGAATCATAATAACAAATGTTTTTATAATGTATAGTAACATATTGTCAAAATTTCCAGAAAAGATTCTTCTTCTGAACATTTTAGAAATTTATTATTATTATTATTATTATTATTTAATAGGAGTCAAAAGTAGTTCTTTTTCAGACAAAATTTTTGTTTTGTAATGCCCTTCATCTTTATTTTGAGAAGTTGAAGTTTCATAAAATAAGTTATTCCTGATACGGATTCCTCATTTTTCTGCTCATTTATGAAATGTAATTAAGCTGGTACATTTTATTCTGAAAGTAGCTGTCATGATATTTCATTCTGTAAGAAGCTGTCATGAAAAAGATGATTCACTGATATTTACACAATTGGAATAATCCCGTTAAATAATCATTTTGAGATTAGATTTACTTTTTTGAAAATTCTACATTACAAACAGACAGACATATGACAGATATATAAATAAAATGCATTAAAAGGAAATATCTTTATAATTCTAATATAATTTTTTTTTTCTCATTTTTAGAAAGGGTAATTACTTTTTCTTAAAATATGCACCTGTTATTTTTTTTTTTTAATTTTATGTATAAATGTATTTATGCATAATGAACTGATTAAAGAAACATGCATTTTAAAAACGAACACAGAAAATTAAAAATTATGAATCTTAAAAAAATAAGAAGTAATAAATGAATACCTTTATATTTACCTTTTATTTACCAAATTCTGCGTTAAAAATTGGTATTATATTGAAAAAAATATGTAATATGAATTTGATTTCGTGGGGCGAATACCATGATGAAAGATACAATTCCCCAAGAAATGCTGAAAAGTACTTTGAAATAAAAATTAACTGTATAACAAAATAATAGGGTTATGTTGTTGTTGTGATTTGTGGCAATTTACAAGCCTGACTACAGTTTTCTGCCAACGATTTAAACCGAGTGATGGTGTCCTTTTTTTCCAGTAGCTCTAACAAGGGCCAAGAGCATGATTTGGCTACTTCATGGTGACACTTTCGCTTGCACAATCCCTTTATATAGTTGGGCATGCTCATAAACCTCACAGAAGAAGAACGAAGACCGAACCGGGAAAACCAGATCACGGGGAAGACGATCTACCCCTATATCAGGACGCCGTCTGAATAGGGATTATTTCAAAAGTTATCCTGATTCCAAAACTCTGATTGTTTTGTATAAAAACATTGACTTCATCCGAGGAGAAGAATCTGCAAAATTTGTTCCTAATTATATAATAATTACTGCATAACATCTGGCTAGTAAAAAATTCGACATATAATTTGCATGAAATCAAAATATGTGAACAGAATTTACTTTATTAATGAAAATAAAAATAACTATAAATAAAAAAGTGCAACTTTTGATTAAGACGGTAGTCTAATTTTTGTGATCGTTTAAAAGAAATTAAAGTTCTACTGAGAGTTTAAAATACAGATTTATGTTATATTCCATAATGTATAAACTAGAGGCATCTGAATAATTGGTTGATGGATTGCAATGATAATTTATATTCTAGTCAGTTTACGGCAATTAAATTTCGATTGGTTTAATAAATCTTTACTTCTTCTGCATTTTGTTTAGTTTCCTCATCGTTTGTAGATTCTGAAACGTGGAAAATAAGTTTTTAAAAATGAAAAGCATAAAAGTAAATTATTAATTTAAAGACGAATTTTTTTACTTTAATATTTATTGTCATTGTGTTTGGTTAATTATCTCGTTTGAAATCTACAATATATGTAATCGCATAATCGGTTTTGTCAATATATTAATATACTAAGCTAAATTAGGTTTTAGTTCAGTTTAATTCAGTTATATTCAAGTCCCGTTTAAAGCAACACGAGGGCTATTTTGAGACGGACCTCGTAATTTTGAAACATGGTCAGATGACAAGGACGGCACCTGAAGTGGCACCCCCGTCTCCACATCACACCAGCGGGAGGACGTTTGGCCTGACAGATTTAACGTGCAAGAGATCCCCTCACACGACGGATCTTCGGTGGAATCGAGTCTCGAACCTGAAACCCTCCGGTTCCGAAGTCGAGACCTTACCACCAGGCCATCACGGCCCCTAATCTAAATTAGGGTTTCTTTACTTACATTAATAACTTCTTTTATCACAGCTTTTGACTATTTTTTAAAAATATGAATAATAATTCTTTTCTCAAATAAATAAAAAACCTTATTAGAATCAAATGAGAGTTTTAAAATTTCAATTTGCCAGTGAAATCTATAAAAAAAATTGCACTGAATTCTGCACTAATACGATTGATATTACAGCTTATGTTTCCCTTTCTTCAGTATTTATAAGTAATAATAAATATACAATCAGTTAGGATGTGCTAAGCTAAACTAGGAATTTTTTTATTCACATTAATAATTTCTTTCCTTACAAAATTTTGTTACTTTTTTAATATGAATAATAATTTTTTCTCAAATAAATACTAAAAACGTAGGAGAATAAAATAACATTTTTTTTTTTTAACTTTCGATTTGTCAGCGAAATGTATGTAAAAAACTACGTTCGATTTCACAATAATACTAATGTTATTGCATCTTTTATTTCCATATCTGCAACACATAAAAGTGTATAAATTAAAAAAAAAATACCAAAATCATAATGAGTAAAATAGATTCATGATTAATAAATTGATATTAATGGAATTATTTATACTGACGCTATTAAGAAAGATGGTATATCTGAACAAATATCGAAGTTGTTTGATTTTACCATATATAAAAGAATGAATGATATTCAAAATTATTCTGAATTTCAATGAAACATTTTAGTATCTTGACGGCTGGCTTTAAATTTGAGTCGAAGAATGGCATTTATGAGTCAATGCATCATAAATATTTTCCTAAAAATATTCTGTGGAAAAATTGGATTGAGAAAAATAACAGAATGGAAATTTCTAAATTTAGAGCAACTTAAAAGGGGTTAAATTTTAAATATAATTATGATTAAGCTGTTCATTTACCAACAAAATAAAAATCGTCATGAAAATTCTTCATATGTTCAGTGAAACTGATTAAATCTTGAAAATAAAAGAAATCAAAACTATTGTATTAAGTCATTGATTTAATGTCCCATTTTTTCCCGCTTTAAAGTATAAATTTGAATATTAAAGGTTTTCAGGAAAATCAGTATTGTAATTTAAAATGAAATGTTATTAGTTCTATCCCAGAAATTTATCTTAGATATCTTAAATTAGATTTCTATATTTAAGTTTTAAGGTAACTTTTATTTTAAATTTCTTAAAATATTGAAGTATTGATTATTTGAATTAGTGAAAATTTTAAATTTCAGAAGAAAAATACTAATTCTCAAAAGACCCTAAAGTCTGAATTTCTGCTTCGTACTCTTCCGTAATCTACTAGATAATCTACGTGATATCCAGATAGATGAATAACATCCGACATGATAATGTATAGCTTGGCTGTTGGGCTGACGTAATTAACACCAATATTACATAGGATAGTGTTTCTCTGAATAATCAACCGATAAGCCATCGGATTGCTTGAAAGGATATAGCGCCGTCACTGGATTCACCATGAAATGGGCAAATGCATTAAAGGGAAGCAACGGATATCCCTTATAACGACTGACATATTGGCATGCAATTCACACAGCTGAGCATTATATGGTATAGAAAACGTTCCTGGGGAATGAAAGTAAATTATTCATGCTGAGCAAAGAAAAAGATTTGGAGCTTGAAAAATCATAAAATCTTATTTGTTAAAACATCATATTTATTTTATTTGCAAATGAGCAACAAAATATTAATTAATCGTATAATAAAAGATATTAATTAAAAGGTTTCAGAATGGTATATCAGATGGTGCTAAAGTTTTGAAAATTGTAAACGCATTCTTTATAAAAGCGGGTTGGAACAAAATTGTTATAAAATAATAAAGTAAATGTAATAACTAATTCAATGACACAATAACACAAAATAAAATATAAATACAAAATTATATATAACATCTTTATAAATGCAAATATATTGCTTAGGAAAATAATGTTTTGTTTTTATTCTAGTAATCTATCGAAACAAACTGTAAAAGGTCTAACCAAAACAAGGCTTATTCCATAAATAGTGTTTTAATGTCTATAACATAATAACACACACACACACACACAACACACATACATATGGATATATAAATAGTATTCTAATGTCTGTGGATGTTTTTTATTTAGCCAGTATAATATTTATTTTTACAAATTATAGTTAGACAACTTGCTCAATAAATATATCTTACTCTTCCTAAAAAATATTTTACATGTTAATTAAAAAAATCATCACATAATAAATTTAAGTTCTGTGTTGTATGTCAAAAATTTATCAAACAATGAATATCTTATTGAATAACTTAAAAACCATAAAATAATCGTTATTTTACATACAAGTTCATTAATAAAACCTTGTCCATTTACTTCATTTTTAAAGAAAGTTCATATAATTGTTAACAAATTTATTGTGGCTTGTTTAAAGGTATAATGAACAACACATTTATCGGTAAATCTAGAAGATGAATACTAAACTTTTAAAATGAAGGCTATACTTTCAAAACCAAACGTATTCTTAATTTATTGATTTAAATACAAAAATTGCACTCTCATATTGTAACTCAATAGCTAATTTCGAAGCATTTAGAAATAGATATATAGATTCATTAAAAAAAGTTTAAATGATGTATGCATACTTTTTGAAAACAAATATGAATTCTCAACTTTTATACGGTTTTCCGGTTATATTTGTCATATTTATTATTGTTACTTTAAGATATTCGAAAAAATCCATTTCTTCATCTTTAAAACTCACCCAGTAATATCTGTTTCATCTAAATATTGGTTAAATGCAAAATTATGAAGGGAAAAACTAAAACTAAGGCTGTAAATTTTAATGTTTCTTTAATCCACAAAATTGTGAGGCTTATATTCAATTTATAATTCGAAATGCATACTAGCTATCTTTAAGCAGATTATAATATGAATTTCTTAGTTTAAATTAAGGGAAATTTATTCAATGTGCTCAAACAAGTTAAGAAAAAAACTCTTTTCTAAAACACGTGCAGAAAAGGTTTTTGAAGTCCGGAATAAATGCAACTACACAGAGAATAAAGAAGAAAAGGGCTTACAATGTTACATAGAAATCCAATGTAAATTTTAGTTGAAATACAATCGATTAAACTTATCGGATATGCAAATCATCGTAAGAATGTCCTGGTAGGATAATAACAGATAATTTAGCTAGCGGTTCTCAAATAACACTCATCTTACTACTATCTACTTAGAAAGATTGCATCCAGTGACACTGAAGTCCTCTTTTGAGATGTGGTATATCCCTTACAGGGAGCAATTTGGTTTAAGAGCTCTCGGTACAAGCAGTTACATGATTCCCAGTGGAATATTCAAGAAAATAGAGAGCATCTGACTGGCTTCTGTTCAAGCAATTCATTCTTTTTCCATTCGGCTTTTAGAATGAAAAACGTTTTCTTCCGTTTTCATCAAAAAAAAATTGCAGTCAGGGTTTGAAGATTCCAATTGCAGTAAAGCTAAGAGAATGATTCATTTTAAATCAGTCCAAAAAGGGTATTCAAGTCCATAGAATTATATTACATTCGTATTAATAGTTCCAATCAGTATTGTAATTAGAAAATGGACACTCTTGCTGTGTATTATAAAGTTGTTTCTATTCTTGTTTGACGAGAAATTGTAAATAAAACTTCAAATAATGATATTTTTTCAGCTATAGAAAAGAGTCTAATAAATATAAAAATATCAAGTTTAGTTCAGTTAGTTGAGGATTTTACAGCGCAAGAGAAATATCTGGCGTATTATTTCAAACATATGGTTGAAAGCAAAAAACTATCTATTATATTTAATAATTAATATATACTTTTATTTAACGAAATGTTTCCCAACATTTAAAAAGACCTATTATATCTAATGGTTTTTTAAACTGCTGAAAGTAGGCATAATTCATAAAATTACTTAATAAATTATCAAAGCGCAAAACCTAATATCACCCAACAAATAATCTACATAAACATAACTCAAATAAACAATCTTCTTTTTTATATAAAAAGTTATTTGATATCAAAGAGTTATTTAATTATTATTATTTTCCTGGCTGCAAAAGAAACGCTGAGTTGGAAAAATCATCCATTTCAACATAAATTTGGAATATTAGATAAAATTTCAAAAATTAATTGTTTGGAATTTTTTGATTAACTCCAATTAATTTATTTGTTTAAATTTAAAAATTAAGTTTGGAATATTTTGTTTAACCCCAAAATGCAATCTATTACAGCTAAAATTTCCTTTTTTAAAAAATTTGTTGCTTGTTTTAAATTTGTTTCAATGGATATTTTTTAATTATCAAACAGTCTTTATATTATTAAATAAGAATATTTATTCCAGCAAAACCTTTTACCTGTTTTTTTTTTTTCAAATTTAAACATACCTTTTTTTCGTTTCTTAATTTTTTTTCAGTTTTCAATGGACACAATATTCATTAAAGTTTACACTATGATAATTTTGCAGTATTTCTCACTTTTGTCTTAAAAAATAAATGCAATTGATATAAAAATAATATAATTTAAAAAAACTGTACTTTTATAGAATATTTGATAAAGAGATGAAGATATATTTCACAAAATATTTTATTTTTACCTATTTTAAATTTAAAGAATATTCGGCAATTATTATTTTTTTCCTTTAAGATAAGCAATGCGTATAAAAAGATGTTTTAAATATTTAAAAGACATATTTCTTTTAACATTTTTTCTATTTAAAAATATGTACAGATAAGTATCTGAATACCCTTTTATTGAATATAATCGTTAAGTGCTGCATTAGTTATAAACGTAGATATTATAAACAACTATGAAACAGTCGCATTTGTTTTGCTTGCTTTCAATATTTTTATTTTCTACCTGTTAAATGAACTTGTTTGTAAGAAAAGGACCCCCTCCCCCTTCCCAGAAACATATATTCATAGAAACTGTTCAACCTGCTTTCGGAATTGTATCATAATACAATAATGAATCAAATGCGCTCGTTTCTTTACCTATGGTAAGATTACACAAAATTAATGATAACAACAACATGATGGATAACAGAGCGAAACAATTGATACGAGACAAAAAAAGTATAGCTATTTCCATTCAAAAGATGGATACTAATATCCTATATTCTTGACACGCTAATATCCTACATTCTTGATACGGTAATATCCTACATTCTTGACACATTTGCGATTATCCATTATTTAAATTACATTAAAAAAGAATTGCATTTATACTCCGTGAAAAAATGCAAATCCCTATTAATATGAAATAAAGGGAAAATTTTAAGGTTCCATTACTCAAATATGTTTATTGCTCTTTATTATGAATTAGAAGGTATATTAATCATACAAAATATGAAAAATTCTGATCTTGTATTTATTTATTTTTTCTTTTTTGAGTAAATGTTCAAGGAAAATTTTTTTCTATGAATATTATCTCTTGATGTCTTTAATATTTAATAAATAAATATGCGTAATATTAAATGAAATGTCAGTGATCTTAAAATGTAATCATAACGGGAGCCACTAATAAATTTATTTAAACATGAAACTAATAAGATTGAGGATTATTTTATTTTTCAAGTATTTTTTTAATAATTCCAAGAGATTATAATGCATTCGAGAGATAGGAGGAAAATGAATGAGGAATTTTCCGAAAGATAAAAGAAAACAAACAAAAAGAATTGAAATTTTTTTAAATCTTTTCCCAAATTGTAGAATGAAGTTATTATTCCGCTACCCCATGCATAAAACTGTGGATCTTGAGTAAGATCTTGATTGCCACTAATATTCATTTTCTATTTATGAGAAATATTTTCATTTATGGCAGATTTTATTACTCTCCATTTATGAGATGTTTTATGGTTCACCATTTATGAGAGATTTTATAATTTTCCATTTTTGTGAAATTTTATGATTTTCCATTTTTGAGAGATTTTGCGATTTTCCATTTATGAGAGATTGTATGATTTACCATTATGAGCGTTTTAATGTCCATTCATGAGAGATTTATACTTTGAAATGTATTACTAAAGAAAATAAACTGGTATCATTTGTAAAAATATTTACGAAATACCTTATTGAGCAGGGAACTGCGGTTAATACTCAAATAAGTATATAGCATGTCCGCCAGAGAATATGTGCGCTGAAAATTTTTTTCCGACCAACTGAAACCAAAATTTAATAACTATAATCATACTAGTTTTCATTTATTTCATCCTTCATATGTGTGAACAGTCACGTGTATTTGAATGGAAAAATATTAATTCCTAATGGCCAGCCTCTTTAAATATTGATTCCAAATTTTAGAAGGAACCATATTTCAAATATTAAATCCGTGAGGCAAATCTTATTTATATAATTCTTTGTGTTTTGTAGAGATAGTAATCACTTATACAAGGACATCAGGCCCAAAAAATTTCTTCTTACTGAATTCAATTTAATTATTTTTATAAATCCATTAATTGAATGTAGGTACAACATACTAAATTTCATCATCTCAGCTCAATGTGTTTTGAAGTTGTCGTATTCACAGACAAGCGTGATTCCAAAAATGCATTTATTTGGACTGAGGAAGGAATTTCTAAAATTACAGATATATCAAAATCTCAAGATCGAATTGCGATAATTTCTTATGACTGACAATTAAAATAATTCTTTTCAATTTCACGATTATAATAATTTCTGACAACTGACAATTAAAATATTTCTTTGCGACTTCACGATGAAAATAATTTCTTGCTATTGGGAATTATAATGATAATAGGTAATCCGACAATTTCAACATTTTCTTATGAATGAATAATTGAAATATTTATTTTTCCAATTTGTCGATACAAATAATTTCTTACGACTGACAATTACCATAATTTTTTGCTATTTTAATGTTACAATAATTTCTTACAATTATAATTAATCTTTGCAATATGATTATTAAAAAATAAAAACTTGGAAGAATTAACTAGCAATTTTCATTAATCAGGTTCCTCATTACTAATCATAGTTACCTCGTTACTAATGAAACTATTACTCAACGATTTATTCCCAAAATAAGACGCATTCAATGTTAGAGCTATAGTTCATAAAATAAGCAAACATTAAATTTAATGGAAGAACTAAAACGTTCTTTCAGTATTGAAATTAAGATTTTAGAAAAAGAATTAATGTCATATTGTTTGTAATTTGAATTTTATTATTAGAAAAACGCATGCATACACTCATATAAACGAATGCAGAGATAAATATAAAAATCTTAGTCTTTTTTTTTCTCTTTATTAGTAAATTGTTTCAACATCTGTCAATTTTTGATTAAATTGATGGAATAAACGTAAATGGATGCTTCTAGAAAATGTCATGACCTAGATCCAGCGACATCGACGAAAATCAAATCGTCAAAGTACAGACGAACTAAAAATAACATTAAGCGTGGAAGTCATAAAAGAATAGAAGAAATGATGACAAATCAAAAACCAAGAAGAGATACATCTGTGAGGTTTTTTCTTTTATTTGAACCTATCAAATCTTTTCATTTCTATCAGTGTTTTTTCTGTGATTTTTTATACAGTACTTTTTTATATATCTTTCCAGCTCTGTTTCAAGATCTCGCTTCTCTAGAGATAAATTTATACAACGAAAGCCACATATTTTTAGTGAAAGAACTTCGGGGACAGCTGTTGAAAAATATAGAGAAGAAAAACATTGAAGAATGCCAAAGAACTTTGACAAGAAATATTTTGGGCTAAGCATTAAGCTTTAGACTTATGTATGTAATAAACCTTTTAATTTCATTTTGTGTCTTTAAATTATTATGGTTCTTTTTAGGTTTTTTAAATTATTTACTATAATAAATAGATAGTAGGGATGTTATCATTAAAATAAAACATGAAATTGTTCGATATTTTAATTATATTAATAAAAATATAAATTTATATCAAGAAAAAAAGAGGGTTCTTTCTTTATTGTTTTATGATATCTTGAAATAAAAACATCGGTATTTAAGAAAAATAAATATTACATGTTATTTTTGATTAATGTAAAATTACTTATTGCATTTGTATATTATGAAACATGTTAAGATACTGAAATGAATTAAGATCTAAGGTTAAAAGACAAGCAAATGGATAATTATAAATATTAAAACTATATTGATAATGAATTGAGACAAATAATTTCTTTTAAAATGCTTAAGGTACTTTTAATTTCTTAAAATTTTAAATTTTCACAACGTTTTAGAATGAAAAACAGTCTTTAATAAACTGTCTATCAAAGTCTGGAGAGCAAGATATGCCCTCCCCACTTTAGTCAGCATTATTATTGAATTTACAAAGCACGAAGTTCTGTTTTGATGGCAAGCAATTCCGACATTTGGAAGCAATTTGACATTAATCTAATTAGAAACTATAAAAATCATTAATATTTGTTAAAATTTTATCGTTTATAAAGATAAAAAATAAACATTGCTTGTTTAAAATCATGCTTAAAGAAGGAAAAACTAATATAAGTAATCTTTTAAAATATTCTTGAATCCGTAATTTCACTTTACAGCTTTCAGCTATGAAACTTTTTGGACTTTTTGCAGAGACAGGTTTCGAAAATCTTTGTTGATTATTAATCTGTTTAACGAAAGAACAATTGGTTACTAATAATAATTCTCACCTTCGTTAATTAGTTAAGTGAAGCATTCAGTGAAGCTTAGCTATAAAAATATACAATGAAACAATGTGAAAATATCATTTAGTAGTTTATTTACATTTGATTTAAGTCATTAAACAATAAGTTGGAAGGGTGATTTCCGTGTAATGAGCATTAATGTTTCAATATTTCAAATGTATAAATTGGTTAATATATCTAGCTATAGTTGAAAATTGCGATTACGATGTAACGTCTATATTTGCTCATTTTTGTCCTCAAGATCTATTCAACTTTTAAAACACATTGTAGCAGAGACGGGGGCTGCAATTTTGCGAAGAGGGGTCAAGATATACCCTACGGCGGGGGCAAATAACATTTCTCAAATTTAGCCTTCAATCACATCAATAACAATCAACTTTACATTTTACAGGTAATTAGCTTATGTAATTGTGGGAATTGATGTTGGCTCAGGATAGAACCTGGGACCTTTTGATTATAAGGCCGATAACATAACCACAGGACAAAAGCATGCTCATCTCCTGTAGATGTTATCTGTCTTATTAAGATATCACCACATAATTAATGAAAAATAATAATAATTAATAATTATTGTATATATTCTCATCAATAATTTTGATATAGAGACAGCAAGATTTTTCTGATGAGAAGAAGACAACAAGAAAGAAGATTATAAATAAATTATACCGCTTTGATATTGTAAATAAATTTGCACATTATTTAAAAATCTCATGACAAGTCAAAATAATTGCTGAAGAAATAGAAATTTAATAATTAATTTATTATTGCTCTCATAACATATAATATGATTTGCAAAATTTTAAATAATTTAACTGAAAAGCATATCTTTTCATTTCAATTTAGGTATTATATTATTGATTTTCTCTGTTTCGATTGCTAAGTTAACTTTAAAAAAAAAATTGTTTTTGAAAGATTCACTGAAATTTAATATATTAGAAACAAAAAGAACTGACGTGAATCAAATACATAATTATGTTAAACTTTTTATATATATATATGTATATATATATATATATATATATATATATATATAAC